>ONZH01010395.1:0-20453 GCA_900303285.1 Rhinella marina
GTTCGCTAAAGGAATCCGCACCGTCGCAAGTACAACATGAAATTTGGCACACAGGTACATCAGGTGTCTGGGAAGGTTTTAGAATGGGTCTCAGCTCTCCAGGACGTACCGTTCCTGAGATATTCCAAAAAATGCATTAGCCAATAGAAGCCTGGTCACATGACCCTTATCATCCAATAGAAGCTCACAGGCAGTTAGTCTCCACACACACCAGGTTTCCATAACAACTCAGCCAGTTCACTGCTGTAGGTCTGCTTTAAGGGGCAGAGCACTGTGGATGACACTGTTAAAGAGGTATTCCGCTTACCACAACTATAACTTATGTTTTAGACTAATTCATCATCAATCATTACCTCATATAATGTAAATTTGACATATTTACCGTTCAGTAGTAATAAAAAATGTTTTCTTCCACTGCTACATACTGTGTTTCCTCCTAAATTACTATGGCATCGACCTGTAATTCAGGCCACCCTCAAAAGAAGGATTTAAAAGCCCCACACCCAGGTCCCACTAAGCCATGACCCCGACTCAATCAGGCCACTCCACCTCCGATGGGGATTGAAAAAATGAAGGTAAAAATCAACTTCTGTCAGCTGCAGGGGAGGTAGGGTGACTCTCTCCCTGCAGCTCATGCTCAGACTGCACAGTGCTGCTGTCTGAGAGTGAGCTGTTCAAAAGGACATCCCTGTGTCCATCCAGGCCCTGCGCCGGATGCAGGACAGGGAGTCTGAAAGCTGGACGGTCCAGCCTAAAACCGGACCTCTGGCCACCCTAGGGGTAGGCTGATGTTAGGGTGGCCAGAGGTCCGGTTTTAGGCTGGACAGTGCCTGGACGGATGCAGGGATGTCCACCCTTTCAGTAGCTCACCCTTTGTGTCTTCACTAAACCAGGGGGCATGGCCTCATGGGGACCGGGGGCGTGGCTTCACATTTGAGGGCATGTCTGGTGAGGTCTGGCTTTTTGGGGTGAAGACAGTGGCCACCCTAGCTGCTGTGGAGGTCATAGTTACAGAGGAGGGTGCTGTGGATGTTACTGTTAATGGGCAGGCTGCTGTGGAGGTCACCGTTAAAGGGGTGGGCACTGTAGAGGTCACTCTGATATCTTTTAATGACACACACACAAACATTAAATTAAATAGATGAAATATACCCGGGCGAAGCCGGGTCCTTCTGCTAGTCCACCTATATATTTTCTTGTTCAGATTGAACAAGTTTGTGGGTTTCAGTACAGCAGGCCCATTTTTTTTGTACATATAATACACTTATATACAGAAAATGTTGAACCCCAGGGCTAAGGGTCGAGGACGAGGGCGTGGGGGCGTGGGCATGGGCATTCAATTACTGCAGGGGGCAGAGGCCGTGGTCCTGGGCAGGGTGAGACAGTACCTGCTGACGAGGGAGCAGGAGAACGCCGCAGAGCTACACTCCCTAGATTCATGTCTCAACTTACAGGGACACATGGTAGAGGACTGTTGAAACCACAACAGTGCGAACAGGTGATGTCGTGGATTGCGGACAATGCTTCAAGTAATTTGTCCACCAGTCAGTCTTCCACGCAGTCCACCCACGTTACCCAAGGGAGCACTCATCTGGCTCCTCGTCCTCCTCAACGTCCACATCTCCAAATTGCTGAGCCTGGAGATGCTGCCCTATAGGCTGGTAGAGACCGAGGCCTTTCGCAATCTCATGCCGGTGGCTGCCCCTCGTTATTCGGTCCCCAGCCGCCACTATTTTTCCCGATGTGCCGTCCCAGCCCTACACCAGCACGTGTCACAGAACATCATCCGTGCCCTGACCAATGCTGTTTCTGAGAAGGTCCACCTAACCACGGACATGTGGACAAGTGCTGTCGGGCAGGCACACTATATATCACTGACGGCACATTGGGTTAACTTGGTGGAGGCTGGGACCGAGTCTGACCCTGGGGCCGCTCATGTACTGCCCACACCGAGGATTGCGGGGCCTACCTCGGTCACGGTCTCTCAGATGTACTATGCCTCCTCCTCCGACCCCTCCTCCACCTCCTCCGAATTACCATCCGTGGGCACGGCGCCTTCAGTTGGTAGCTCTAGGCGCAGCAGCAGTGCCGTGGGTAAGCGCCAGCAGGTGGTGCTCAAACTGCTGAGCTTAGGTGACAAAAGGCACACCGCCCAAGAGCTGTTACAGGCGCAGACCGATCTGTGGCTGGAACTGCTAAACCTCAAGCCAGGCATGGTTGTGTGTGACAACGGGCTTAACCTGGTGGCAGCTGTGCAACTCGGCAGACTGACACATGTGCCATGCCCTCGTGTTCAACCTAATAGTTCAGCGGTTCCTCAAGACATACCCCAATCTGTTTGATTTGCTCACCAAGGTGCGCCACATCTGTGCGCATTTCCGCAAGTCGACCACAGATGCTGCGACTCTGAGGGCAGCGCAGCGGCGCCTACAACTGCCCGCTCACTGACTGTTGTGCGACGTTCCCACAAGATGGAATTCGACATGTTATCCAGAGTTTACCAGCAGCGCAGAGCGATTGTAGACTGCCAGATGTCAACTTCCACCAGAACTGGTAGTCAGTTCAGTCAGATTCCTCAAGTTTACAATGAGGAGTGGATGTGGATGTCTGATATCTGCCGGGTGTTGAGCAACTTTGAAGAGTCAACAAAGACGGTCAGCGGCGATGCCGCCATTATCAGCCTCACCATCCCGCTGCTTTGCCTGTTGAAAAACTCACTGCTCAGCATGAAGTCGGAAGCTTTGCGCTTGTCACAAGAGACGGTGGAGGAAGATACGTCGCTTGATAGCCAGAGCACCCTCCGGTCTGTTTCTCAGCGCGTATCGGAGGAGGGGGATGAGGAGGAAGAGGAGGAGAATGTCGTCGTGACCGAAGAGGGTACCAGTGCTCAGTCCTTCTTAACTCTTGAGCGTGTATGGGCTGAAGAGGAGGACTTGGAGGAGGAGGAGGAGGAAATGGAGAGTCAGGCCAGTGAGGAGAGGGAATTCTTGCGTGTTGGGACATTGGCGCACATGGCAGACTTCATGTTAGGCTGCCTATCCCATGACCCTCGCGTTAGAAGTATTTTTTCAAACACCGATTACTGGGTGTTCACTCTCCTGGACCCACGGTACAAGCAGAACCTTTCCACTCTCATCCCTGTAGAGGAAAGGAGTATGAGAGTGAATCAATATCAACAGGCCCTGGTGCACAAGCTGAAACAATCCTTCCCATCTGACGCCGCTAGCGGCAGAGGGCTTGGTTCTGTGGGCCAAGTAGGGGAGAGGAGGCGAGCAGGCAGCTTGTCCAGCACTGGCAGGGGAACGCTCTCCAAGGCCTTTGCCAGTTTTTATGTCTCCCCAGCAAGACACTGTCACCTGTCCCCAGTCTAGGCAGAGTAGGGGGGAGCTGTACAGAAAGGTGGTGAGGGAGTACCTAGCTGACCATACCAACATCCGGACCGATCACTCTGCTCCATACAACTACTGGGTTTCAAGCTGGACACGTGGCCTGAACGGGCGCTGTACGCCTTGGAGGTGCTGGGCCTGCCCTGCCGCTAGCGTGTTGTCAGAGCGGGTATTCAGTGCAGCTGGTGGCGTCATCACTGATAAGCGTACACGCCTGTCAACTGACAGCGCTGACAGGGCTGACGCTTATTAAAATGAACAAAGCCTGGATTTCACCGCGAATAAAGATCATGTAATTCCTCATCCGTCGTGCCTAACGCTGTTTTTTAGAGGTCAGCTACCACAAGATTAAACATTTTTCCGGACCACCTATGTATCCGATTCCTAAACAATTTTTCCGGAGGGCCCCTACAGACCCTCTCTCCAAACAATTTTTCCGGAGGTCCACCTACAGGCCTCTCTCATTTTTCTTTGCACCTAGTTGGGTGCTTCCCTAACAATGTGATGGGCATGTGCCTCGCCTTTCTTGGTCTGGGTGAGCAGCAATTGCCATGAGGGTAACCACCAGGCTGTTACAGGATATTGGGGTAATGGTGGCATTAGGCAGCCTCAGGGGCTTCCATGCATGCTGCCCCTGGTTTCCTGTCATTTCCGTGGTGTTTCCACATTTTCTTTGTTTCCAGGTTTTCACCCAGCCTTCCCTAGGCAGAGCCTTGGTCCCTGCAAATACTCGAGTCTCCATTGACTTCAATGAGGTTCGTTCTCGAAACGAGCACCCGAGCTCGGGAAAAGTTTGTCTCGAATACGAGCACAACCGGAGTGCCGCTCAAGGGCCTCTACAATTGGCAAATGTCCCCACAGGCCCTCTCTCCGAACAATTTTTCCGGAGGTCCACCTACAGGCCCTCTCTCTAAAATTTTTTCCGGAGGCCACCTACAGGCCCTCTCTCCAAACAATTTTTCCGGAGGTCCACCTACTGCCCTCTCTCCAAAACTATTTTCGGAGGCCACCTACAGCCCTCTCCTAAACAATTTCCGAAGTCCACCTACAGGCCATCTCTCTAAACAATTTTTCCGGAGGGCCCCCTACAGACCCTCTCTCCAAACAATTTTTCCGGAGGTCCACCTACAGGCCCTCTCGCTAAACAATTTTTCCGGGTCCACCTACAGGCCCTCTCTCTAAACAATTTTTCTTTGCACCTAGTTGGGTGCTTCCCTAACATGTGATGGGCATGTGCCTCGCCTTTCTTGGTCTGGGTGAGCACAATTGCCATGAGGGTAACCACCAGGCTGTTACAGGATAATTTGGGGTAATGGTGGCATTAGGCAGCCTCAGGGGCTTCCATGCATGCTGCCCCTGCTGTTTCCTGTCCATTTCCGTGGTGTTTCCATCATTTTCTTTTGTTTCCAGGTTTTCACCCAGCCTTCCCTAGGCAGAGCCTTGGTCCCCTGCAAAAATACTCGAGTCTCCCATTGACTTCAATGAGGTTCGTTACTCGAAACGAGCACCCGAGCATCGGGAAAAGTTTGTCTCGAATAACGAGCACCCGAGCATTTTAGTGCTCGCTCATCTCTAATTGTAATACATTGGCTGTAAGTGTATTACTCAATGTAATACACTTACAGCCTGCTTCCTGTGCGATCCAGGGGGCTGGATCGCACAGGCAAGCAGGGATAGCAGCCACGATGCCTAAAGAAGGCATCGCGCTGCTATCCAAGCCATCGGGTCCCCGTCACAGCAGTGCGGGGACCCGATGGACTCCCCTTCCTCCCGCCCGCATCACATGTCACATCAGCATCACATCACATCAGCACTGACCGCGGCACATCGAGGGTTAATACGCCTGCATTGGTGAAAACACCGATGCGGGCGTACGCAGCAGGGGTCCGGCTACTGGGCACAGCTGGTCCCCCGCAGCATGTACGGCGCTGGTCGGGAAGGGGTTAAGACTAAAACTACTTTTTCTCTTAAGGCAATTACATGGTACAATTGTCGGGATAATTATTGGGAACGAACATTCCTATGAAAGATTCATTCCCCATAATGGGCCTGTGTAAATTGCCACCAATCACCTGATCAATGAGTAAATGCTTGTTCATCAGGTGAAAGCAACATGTAGATACGGCCTGGCTGTCACAAAGTATAACAGGAGGAGGACACTCTGTTTTTGATTGCTGGTGGACAGTTATTTTTTCCCACTGGATTATGCAGCTTCATGTGCTAAGGCAGAGCCATGGTGCCTATGTTTGCGTTTGAATGTGCACAGCTTATTTTATTCAGCAATGCATTTGTCTATTGGCACAGTGGACAAAAACTGCCAGATGAGAGGTACTCAAGCACAGCTAGTGGCAGGTGAGATTGGCTTAGGTCTTGAATTTTTTTGAGCCTGTTCCCACAGTATCAGTGGCATGACCAGTTCCAGAGCTGACCATAATAGAAGCAGATCTTTCTCTAGCAGTTTTTTTAGAGGTTATGGCCATACATTGCCTCTGCTCTTTGTGTTGTCATGGTGGCAACCACCCTCCTCCTCTGATATCACCTCCTCCTTAGCATCCTGACCTGACTCCCAGGTCCTGTCCAACACAATCATTGTCATAGTCCTCACCCTCTCTGCCACTTTTATCAGACTGTGCTATGTTATAATCGCCTCCTTGTCTCCCCTCCCAATTCCCTTCTCTGAATGCTTCTGTCACCAAGGCTACCACTTCCCCTACAGCCACCACAGTGGCTACAGGTGCCACTACTACCAACACCACAGCTACGTATGCATGGGTCTCCTGTCTCCCCTTGAACCTGCTTCTCCCTGCAGTCTAAATGCTATCGGTTCTCACACAGCTCATCAAAAAGGAGACTCTCTTAAATATCTTCCATAGTGCGTGGTGGGGTTTTGTTGACTGTTCTTGGGAAAAAAGAAAGCATCCCACTAATAGGGGGCAGTGAAGACATGGAACATGCAACTGAAAGCCTTTTCTGGGGTTGCAAATAGGAGAAGGAATACTGTGACTCCTCGCTCCAAGGCACAGTGTCAGTTTCAGATGTGACCTCAACATCATCCTGCTGTGGCTGAGAGGAGGAGTGAGCCATCCAGTCCACAACCTCTTTGTCCCCAATAATAATGTGGCACCTATCAGACATGAGGGGAACTATTGCTTGCTGCTACTACTACTACTACTGGCTGTATGTGTGGTGCCGACTATGCTGCTACTGCTGTTTGCACTAGTGCAGCCACATTCTTAGTCTCACATGACAAATTGTTGGCCTTTTCATTTCCACTCTTCCATTTACCAAACTTTTTTATGAGACGTATAAATGTCAAGTCACAGGTACACAGATTATTAAATGGTACTAGAAAAATTACAAGTGTTTTTTTTTTGTTATTTACAGACAGAGGTGCAATTAAATGTCCCTCCCCATTCTAACCTGGAATGTTCAGGGACTTGGTGATAAATTAAAAAGACAGGCGGTCTTTGATTTGGTTCAGAGACACTGACCAGCGATTGTTTGTCTTGTAGAGACTCACTTCACTAAAGAGGCTGTCCTGCGGTTAAGTAGAGGATGGGATGTGCAGGCATATCACTCTACATTTACTAGCTATTCTAGAGGAGTGACAATTCTTATGCATAAAAGGATTGATATGGAAAACTTGCTGGAAGACAAGGTATTTTGGACTTTATTTATATTCCTTTCCCTTTTTCTTTTTATGTACTTAATTGTTTATTAACCTTTATGGAGCAGTGGCCCGAATGTCTTACGCTAGTTAATGGGAACTTTAACTGTGTTATAAACCCCAGGACGGATAGGATCTCCATAGAAGGAGACACACATACCTCTGTTCAAGGATTCCCTTTAGTATGATTCTGTCAGGAATTGGGCTTCGTGGATGTCTGGGGATGTTTAGGGCGGGGGAGAAGAGCTTACTCTTGCGTAAGCAAATCTGGTAATTCCATGTCTAGGATAGATCTGACCATAATAAATTAAAAGTATTTGAGTTATATAAAACGGATGAAATATGAGGCCAGGTCCCTCTCGGATCATGTACCTTTATCCCTTGAGTTTTGTATGGTTGATTTTAAGAAAAGGGCAAGACCTCCATTTAGACAAAATCCGTATTGGATATCGATAATGGATAATCATGATTTGATGAAACAGAAGATTGTGCTTTTTTGGGATATTAATTATAATTCAGCTAAAATCAAACTGGTGTTGGATGCATTTAAGGCCTTTATAAGGAGGTATTTGTTAATAACATTTTTAACCTAAGAAGGGGGCATGTGATGAAAGAGAGGGCTCTAAAGGAAGCGGCATTAGCTGGCATAAATGAGTTCTCTAGGAATAAAACAGAAGAAAATATAAAGGGTATGCAGACCTGAATCGTGTCGTCCAGGAAAATTGTTGGCTAGGGTGATATGTAACCAGGACCAAAAAAAAGAGATAGCTAACATTCGTTCATCCGAGGGGATAATTATAGAGGATCAAGAGCATATAAAGGGAGCCTTCCTGAAGCATTTCTCTGAATTATATAAACCAGGTAACTATATTTCGGACAAAGTGATGGATTTCTATTTGGACTCCATCTCTCTTCCAGTTCTTACAGATACCCAAAGAGAGTCCCTTGCAGGAGCTTGAGGCTGCAATTAAAGCTTGCTCAGGAAATTCATCCCCTGGGTCAGATGGATTTGCATATGAGTTTTACCGCAAGTATAGGGAGGTTATCCTCCCTCGTCTCCTGAGGGTATTTGGCAAATCATTGGAGGATGGTAGTTTGCTGGAATCGATAACAGAAGCTATAATCACATTAATATTGAAAAAGGACAAGGATCCCTTAGATCAGGGGTCATATAGACTGATATGGTTATTGAATACGGATGTGAAGCTTCTCTCAAGGATTCTGCCTACAAGGCTCTCTAAGGTTATTTCTTCTATTATACATCCCGATCAGAATGGGTTTATCCCCAGTAAAGGTATTCGTTACAACCTACATCGCTTGTTTGTGAATATACAGTCTCCTGGGGGGAATTCCCGCTTCTTCCTGTCCTTGGTGCCTCCAACGCCTTTGACAGGGTGGAGTGGAGATTTCTTTGGAAGGTTTTTGGGGAAAATGGGATTTGGTAATCTCTTAATATTATAAAAATGAGTTTCTGTCTGTCTGTTCCTCTGTCTGTCTGTTCTCTATGCGCAACCAAACTACTGGACCGATCTTCACCAAATTCAGCACACAGGTACATCAGGTGTCCGGGAAGGTTTTAGACCAGGTCTCAGCTCTCTAGGACATACCGTTCCAAAGATATTTTCAAAATATGATCTCCATTAGCCAATATTAGTCTGGGAGCATTTCACTTCAAATTCCAACTGTCATTTTCTCCAGATGCACACAGGTTTCCATAACAACCTAGCCAGGTAATTTTCAGCCAGCTGAGGAGCTCAGCCATTTCTATTCGCTGCTTTAAAGGGGCAGAGCGCTGTGGATGACACTGTTAAAAGGGTATTCCGGTTACCAGAAATATAACTTATGTTTTAGACTAATTTTAGACTAAGACCGTTCAGTAGTAATAAAATATGTTTTTTCCACTGCTACCCATTGCGTGTCCTCATAAATACCATGGCATCGACCTGTAATTCAGACTGCCGATAAAAAAAGGACTTAAAAGCCCCGCCCCATGTCTCGCTAAGCCACGCCCCTGACTTGGTCAGACCATGCCCCCTCCCACTCCGCAGCCAATGGGGATTGAAAAAATGAAGGTAAAAATCAACTTCTGTCAGCTGCATTGACTTTCTCTCTGCAACGACACACAGAAATATTAAATGAAATAAATTAAATAGACTAATTTTAGACTACGACCGTTCAGTAGTAATAAAATATGTTTTTTTTCCACTGCTACCCATTGCGTGTCCTCATAAATTACGATGGCATCAACCTGTAATTCAGGTAACCCTCAAAAGAAGGACTTAAAACCCCCGCCCCAAGGTCTCGCTAAGCCACGACCCCGACTCAGTCAGGTCACGCCCCCTCCCACTCCACAGCCAAAGGGGATTGAAAAAATGAAGCTAAAATTCAACTTCTGTCAGCTGCAGGGGTGGGTGGGAGGTTGACTTTCTTTCTGCAACAACAACCAGAAATGCCTAATGAAATAGATTAAATATACCTGTGTGAAGCAATGTTTTCTTCAACTGCTACCCATTGCATGTCCTCATAAATTACCATGATATCGACCTTTAATTCAGGCCATCCTCAAAAGAAGGACTTAAAAGCAACCCCCTCCAAAGTCCTGCTAAACCACGCCCCACCCTAGTCAGTTCACGCCCCCACCGACTTCACAGCCAATGGGGATTGAAAAAATGAAGGTAAAAATCAACTTCTGTCAGCTGCATTGACTTTCTCTCTGCAACGACATACACAAACATTAAATGAAATAGATGAAATATACCAGGCAAGGTCGGGTCCTTCAGCTAGTAGGTTTATAAATATAGTCAAACTCTTGTACAAAACTCCCACTGCGAGATTGAACATCAACAGGAGTTTGACGAGTTTTACCTTGAATAGAGGTACCCGTCAAGGCTGCCCCCTTTCCCCATTGCTGTTCAATATTTATATTGAGCCCCTAGCTGTTAGTGTTAGGCAAGACTTTAAGATTGAAGGGTTTGGAACACTGGGGGCAGAGGATCGCATTTCTCTATATGCGGATGATGTGTTATTCTTCATAGATCACACTAATATAACTTCTCCAAGAATTATTCGAACACTTAAAGGGGTATTCTCATCTTAGACAATGGGGGCATATCGCTTGGATATGCCCCCATTGTCTTATAGGTGCGGGCACCACCAGGCGCACCTATATCAAGAACGGAACCCCGTAAGGTGGTGGCTCCGGTCCGGCCACCACCCAGCCGGCTCCCCATAGAAATGAATGGGAGCACACCATGCATGCGCGGCCACCGTTCCCATTCATTTCTATGTAGCCGACGGAAATAGCCGAGCCAGTGCTCGACTATTTTCGCCGTCCCCATAGAAATGAATGGAGGACGGCTGTGCATGCGCAGTGCACCCTCCTTTACTTTGGGGGCTCCGCTCTCGATTTACGTGTGGGTCCCAGTGGTGGGACCCGCCCGTATAAGACAATGGGGGCATATCCTAGCAATATGCCCCCATTGTGTAAAATGAGAATAACCCTTTAATTTCTTTGGTGAGGTCTCATGTCTTGATATCAACTGGTCAAAACAGGGCTGTGGAGTCAGTAAGCCAAAGCCCTGACTCCAACTCTGACTCCTCAATTTCCCCTAACACCGACTCCGACTCCAACTCCCTCATACATGGCGCATGTTTAAGTGATAACTTTAAACAAACTTTGCATAAATCAATAGTACAGATATGTCATGACAAAAAAAAGTTTGTAATCTATGTTTTACTAGATATCTTTACTCAGAACTTTCAGTATCAGGCTTTTCTCTGGGTACAGCTCACTAAGGGCCAATGTATGAAAACTGTCTAGGTCTAAGACTTTCTTTGTTCCCCATAGCAACCAATTAAAGCTCCCCTTTCATTTCTCAAGAGCACTATATGAAATGAAAGAGGAAAAGCAAACTAAAACATAAAGCATAGAGAGAGAACATGCACTGGACAATTGATTTATGCATAGTTTATTGAAAGTTTAGATATACTAAGAAGTACTTGCCTTAAAGGGGTTTTCTCAGCACATTGATTCACTGGCTGACAGGCAGTTTGCATTTACTCTGTCTCCTCAGGCTGTGGGTGGGTCTCCAGCAGTTATTAGCATATATTAACTTACTCTGACAGAGCAGGAGATTGTGATCTCTAACACAATTACAGGTAAAGCCGTCCTTCTCAGTCCTCACAACACTTGTACCTTTTGCTTACTGCAGGTAATCACTCAGAGCTCAGTCCCATTATTCTTCACTGCTCTCAGTCAATCAGATAACAGTCTTTCTGGTCTGCAGGTTACCATAGAAACCTGTGTACAGTGAGAGACCGGCTGAACTGTCTATAGTTCATGACTAAAGTAAAATATACTGACCACTGTATTTAGAAAATGTCTTCTTTTAACTGTCTCTTTATGTTGAAAGCTAATCTTTGTAACTAGTGAGAAAACCCCTTTAGTCCTGTTTTCCCTAGTAGATCTGAGATGAGTGCAGCCATTCCTTCCCAGTGCCTTTTTCCTCTGATCTGTAGCAGAGGAGCTTCACTTCTGAGCATCTGCATAAAGGGCAGCACACATTCATCTCAACTAAAAGCCTAGATCCTTAGATCAGTAACAGAACAGACATTTATAGGAAATTTCATAATTTTCCCAAATTCTTTTGAAAATATATTCAGCACATACTGTATTGAACTAAATGTACCAATTTATTATATATTTTTTGAGTCGGAGTCGGTCCATTTTATACCGACTCCAACTCCGACTCCACCAAAATTGACACCAACTCCGACTCCACGACTCCACAGCCCTGGGTCAAAAACTACACTTATGCCAGTGGATAGATTTGAACTCCCCAGTGAGGGTTTCTTGAAGATGATGAAGATCTCAGACTCATTTGAATACCTGGGTATGATGGTATCCCCTAAGATTGAGGACTTCCTACGGCTTAACTTGATCCCACTGATAAGTAAATTGAGATCTAAAATTATGATATGGCTCCAACTTCCTTTATCTAGAGCTGATAGAATATCCCTAGTAAAGATGGTGATTCTATCCCAACTCCTTTATATCCTTAGCAATTCCTCAATATGGATTGAGGATACGGTTTTTTAAACTAATTGATAGAATTAATAATGATTTACTTTGGAGAAGAAAGCAGGCAAGGCTTAAACTGAAATATTTTTATAAGCCGATGGAACAGGGAGGGTTGAACCTTCTTATTTCAAGGTTTACTTTATAGCTGGGTAGTTATGACTGTACTGTGAATGGGAGAAAAGCGTACTGTGTAGAATCTGGGTGAGGAGATCTTCATACGACAATATATTTACTTTACTAGAATCTGGATGATTAATTAGCATGGAACAGGATTATAGGGTGGCTAGAAAGGTACTCTCTAAATCATGGGACATTATTAGATCTCTTCTGTGTACTCCCCTTTGGCATAATTACCATCTACAGGTTCTAGACAAATTAGTTGGGGATCAGTATTGGCAAAAATGTAATATCTTGTATGTTTCACGGGTGGTGAGGAATGGAGAGGTACTTCCATTCTCCGTGTTAGCACAAAGGGAGAATATAGGCAATTTATGTTGGTTTAGGTATTTTCAGTTATGTTCAGCACTTTCTAGTGTAAAGGAAAGATCACAGTTTGAGATAGATACTTCTACACCTTTGAATGTTTTCATGGGGAATCCGGGCCCGAAGGTCAAGATTGTACAACTTTAAAAATGATTAGTTAAGGCACTATTTAATAACACATGCTCCCTGGGACAAAAGGCTTGGGGAGTTGATTGCCCAATGATTGAGTTAGATGAATGGGAAAATATATTTATGAATTTAAGACTAGTATCTCACAATTTTAATCACCTATTGGTACAACTCAATATTCTACATAGAGTGTATGTCACACGAGTATGTCTTAATAAATGTGGTTTAAGAGAGATTTCTAATTGCCCATGGTGTGACTCACTTGGGGCTGATTATTTACACATGGTCTGGTCCTGTACAGAATTAAAAGAATACTGGGGGGCAATCAACAACTTTACCACCCAAAAACTGAGAGTAGTGACCCCGTTTACAGCAGTGTTGGATACTGAGTGATCTTTCCAAGGTAAAGTGTCATAAATATAAAAAAAATATTCTCTTGATTAGAATAGTCTTGGCAAGACTCTTGATCACACTAGTCTAGTTTTCACAAAATATCCCAAACGTGAATACATGGTTAAACTATAAACAAATATTTAGGAAAAATGGACTAGGGTATGGGGGGTTTGGAAGTTTTAGGTTCCCCCGCCTCTATCTCTCTCATATCTGCTTTTCTCTCATGTTGATAGAGGGTTCAGAGATGCATCACAAAGGGAGGGAGGGCAGGGGGGGAGGTAGTCAGGTAAAGGTTAAAAAGGAAGGAAAATAAATAATAATGTTACGATCAATATTGTATGGAAAATAACTGTCTGGTTTTCTAATAAAAATAATTAAAATAAAAGTCCCTCCCCATCTACAGACACACTACACTGTGTTAACTGTTATATAAATGCTGTTATACAGATGCAGTATGGCTTTTAGGAAAAAAGGGGCAATTGCTCAGTGTTTGCAGCAGAATGTATTGCTATTGATGCAGGAGGTTCTGGCAATAAGCCAATACGCCCATAAAACACTTGTGAACTTAAGAAACTTGAGAGGTTTTTTGTTGTTTTTTTTTTAAGGCTGGCTGGATGCCCATTTACAGAAAAAAATGAGGTTGTTGGTTGATTTGTTGATCCAGTTCCATATCTTTCAGAGCAAAATAAACGTTTCACTATCAAGAAGCAATATGAAACACACAACTGTGAGTGACCAGTCTCTCAGTCTCCATGTTTTCCCTGATAAAACCCTAATTATGTCCCTTTACACTCTCCCTGTACTCTCCCTATCACACCTATTAGTGGCTTGTGTCTCTAATAGCTTTTTGTCACACACAGCCAAGTTGTATGTTCTTAGGTCACAAGCTGCACAAACAATGGCACTCTGTGGCATTCTCAGCAAGGGACCTGTCAGAATCTTGCCCTCTGATTGGCTGACAGACTGTCTGTCAGCTTCTGTCTATCAGGGAGAGCCCTCACTCCTCTCTATCAGGGTGATGTGATCCTCCATCTTCTTCCTTCCTGATTTTTTCTTGTCAATTTTCACAGAAACATGGGACTTTGTCCGAAGTGAAACTCAGGACATTCTCAGGATAGGTCATAAATATAAGACTGGAGGAGGTCAGACTTCCAGCACCCCCACCGATTTGAAGCTATTTGAAGATATAGTGGTGCAAAAAACTCAAAACTATAGGAAATTTGTAATGAGGACTATTTGCCAAATTGGTGCAGTTTTTAATTTTAAAGGGGACTTGTCACATTGGGCATGTAGTCCTGTCTTTGGCATGTTATAGATCAAGAGGAGCTGTGCAGGAGCTGTGACACACACACCTGTGCATGTACTTCATTTTCGAGGATGTGCTGACTAACTTTGTGGAGTTTTTTGCAATATGCATTTGGAGGTGGAGGCTTCCTACATCTTGATCATCCACTCTTAACCACCTATCTTTCCCAAGGTTGTTAATCAGTTCAGTATATAGCTGGAGCCTACTTAATTCATTTGAGGCCTGTTGTCAGAAGAGGACGAGCATTATAGAATAAGGTCCCATTTAAAAGAAGTCACCTAGCCGTGGTGGATGTGCACAAATGTTGCTAAGTACCTCATATCTATTTATACAGTGAATATAGAATTCGTTCATATATTCAACATTTACAGAGCGCTTACATTATGTTTAAGTGTATGTACAGAAATAGCTGTCAATCATTAAGTAAGACAGCCAGCATGACTGCTAAGCCCAGTCTTGCTGGCTGCCAGGGTGCCAGGGAGTAAAGTAAGTACTATCTATGTGAAGGGGTCCAGGCATATGGGGGGGGGGCATAATAGGTCTTGGACAACCCAGTTAGCACAATTCATGTTCATTAACCACTCAATTTCTTTCACATGTATCTTTACATTTTATAAATGCATTATGTTCTTTTATACACACTAATCGATGTAGTTTGGTTTTGTGTAATTATTAGAGATGAGCGAGCACTAAAATGCTCGGGTGCTCATTATTCGAGTCGAACTTTTCCCGATGCTCGGGTGCTCGTTTCGAATAACGAACCCCATTGAAGTCAATGGGAGACTCGAGCATTTTTTGCAGGGGACCAAGGCTCTGCCTAGGGAAGGCTGGGTGAAAACCTGGAAACCTCAGAAAATGATGGAAACACCACGGAAATGGAAAGGAAACAGCAGGGGCAGCATGCATGGATGCCTCTGAGGCTGCCTAATCCCACCATTACCCCAAATTCTCAGGCAACAGTCTGGTGGTTACCCTCATGGCAATTGTGCTCACCCAGACAAAGAAAGGCGAGGCACATGCCCATCACATGTTAGGGAAGCACCCAACTAGGTGCAACGAAGGTCCATCACCGCCAAGGGACAAGGTAATGGTGACAACCTGGCGGTGAAACCCTGATTGTCTGTCTTTCAATAAGATTGCAGTGTAAAGCATGGTGGTGAGCCTCAGTAATAAGATTGCAGTGTAAAGCATGGTGGTGAGCCTCAGTATGACTTTTTAGATGGACATTGCATGTGGTCACGTACTCCCTGGAACCCCATAGTCACCCCTTCCCTGATGTGCTACCCCAGAACATTCTCTGCCCCAATTCGCAAGACCTTTTGCAGTCTCCGTGTGCTGACAGTGGGGATTTACCAGTGTTGTCTGAGGAGGTGGTGGACAATGGCGAGACACAGGTGTCGGGGGGTGAGGTAGTTGTATGGGAAGCAAGTTACAGTGGGGACTCCTTGGGGGGACTTTCTCATGATGGGACAGATTCAACTTGGGTGGATCAGGCACAGGAACAGATCAATTTTTTTTGTGTTTATTTAACTTTTATTTAGCACAAATAACCACAGAGATATTTATTTGTTCTCTTCGCTGCGCAGTTTGACGTTGGAGTTCGTCACTTTGATGGCAAGCTGTGCCGCTCTCTCCACAATGGTCTTTCGGTTCTTTGAGGAGACGTTGAGGAGATCAGTGAAATTCAGTGAATGACGACGCAGGACCCCAATTTAAAAATTTAGCATCAACCGGTACAGTAGTAAATTATGAGCTTGATCAAGTGTGGCATGTGTTCTCTGTATTCTTCTCAGTTTATTACCGTATATGGCAGCTATCCGGAAAAATAGTTTGGAGAGAGCGAAAGATAGGAAAAAGACATAAATTGTTTGGAGAGAGGGCCTGTAGGTGGACCTCCGGAAAAATTGTTTGGAGAGAGGGCCTGTAGGTGGACCTCCGGAAAAATTGTTTGGAGAGAGGGCCTGTAGGTGGACCTCCGGAAAAATTGTTTGGAGAGAGGGCCTGTAGGTGGACCTCCGGAAAAATTGTTTGGAGAGAGGGCCTGTAGGTGGACCACCGGAAAAATTGTTTGAAGAGAGGGCCTGTAGGGGGCCCTCCTGAAAAATTGTGGTAAAAGAGTGCCAGTTGGACCTCTAAAAAATGGCGTTTTTTTGGACAGCGTTAGGCAAAGACGACATGGAGGGGGAGGAGGAGTAGGAGGAGTAGAGAAGAGGAATAGGATACATAAGTAATGTTAATCTTTAGCTGCTTTCCCGCGGAGGAGATTTGAATTCCGGTGAAATCCAGGCTTTGTTCATTTTAATAAGCATCAGCCTGTCAGCGCTGTCAGTTGACAGGCGTGGTACGCTTATCGGTGATGACGCCACCAGCTGCACTGAATACCCGCTCTGACAGCACGCTAGTGGCAGGCCAGGCCAGCACCTCCAAGGCGTACAGCGCCAGTTCAGGCCATGTGTCCAGCTTTGAAACCCAGTAGTTGTATGGAGCAGAGTGATCGCTACAGACGTTGGTATGGTCAGCTAGGTACTCCCTCACCATGTTTCTGTACAGCTGCCCCCTACTCTGCCTAGACTGGGGACAGGTGACAGTGTCTTGCTAGGGTGACATAAAACTGGCAAAGGCCTTGGAGAGCGTTCCCCTGCCAGTGCTGGACAAGCTGCCTGCTCGGCTCCTCTCCCACGCTACTTGGCCCACAGAACCATGCCCTCTGCCGCTAGCGGCGTCAGATGGAAAGGATTGTTTCAGCTTGTGCACCAGGGCCTGTTGATATCTATTCACTCTCATACTATTTTCCTCTGCAGGGATGAGAGTGAAAAGGTTCTGCTTGTACCGTGGGTCCAGGAGAGTGAACACCCAGTAATCGGTGTTTGAAAAAATGCTTCTAACGCGAGGGTCACGGGATAGGCAGCCTAACATGAAGTCTGCCATGTGCGCCAGAGTCCCAACACGTAAGAATTCCCTCTCCTCACTGGCCTGACTCTCCATTTCCTCCTCCTCCTCCTCCAAGTCGTCCTTTTCTGCCCATACACGCTCAAGAGTTAAGGACTGAGCACTGGTACCCTCTACTGTCTCGTCGACATTCTCCTCCTCTTCCTCCTCATCCTCATCCCCCTCCTCCGATACGCGCTAAGAAACAGACCGGAGGGTGCTCTGGCTATCAAGCGACGTATCTTCCTCCACCGTCTCTTGTGACAAGCGCAAAGCATCCGACTTCATGCTGAGCAGTGAGTTTTTTAACAGGCAAAGCAGCAGGATGGTGAGGCTGATAATGGCGGCATCGCCGCTGACCATCTGTGTTGACTCCTCAAAGTTGCTCAACACCTGGCAGATATCAGACATCCACGTCCACTCCTCATTGTAGACTTGAGGAATCTGACTGACCTGACTACCAGTTCTGGTGGAAGTTGACATCTGGCAGTCTACAATCGCTCTGCGCTGCTGCTAAACTCTGGATAACATGTTTAATGTCGAATTCCATCTCGTGGGCACGTCGCACAACAGTCGGTGAGCGGGCAGTTGCAGGCGGAGCTGCGCTGCCCTGAGAGTGGCAGCATCTGTGGTTGACTCGCGGAAATGCGCACAGATGCGGCGCACCTTGGTGAGCAAATCAGACAGATTGGGGTATGTCTTGAGGAACCGCTGAACTATTAGATTGAACACGTGGACCAGGCATGGCACATGTGTCAGTCTGCCAAGTTGCAGAGCCGCCACCAGGTTACGCCCGTTGTCACACACAACCATGCCTGGCTTGAGGTTCAGCGGTGCCAGTCACACATCGGTCTGCGCCGTGATGCCCTGTAACAGCTCTTGGGCGGTGTGCCTTTTGTCACCTAAGCTCAGCAGTTGGAGCACCGCCTGCTGGCGCTTACCCACGGCACTGCTGCTGCGCCTAGAGCTACCGACTGAATGCGCCGTGCCCACGGATGGTAATTCGGTGGAGGAGGAGGGGTCGGAGGAGGAGGCATAGTACGTCTGAGAGACCATGACCGAGGTAGGCCCCGCAATCCTCGGTGTGGGCAGTACATGAGCGGCCCCAGGGTCAGTCTCGGTCCCAGCCTCCACCAAGTTAACCCAATGTGCCGTCAGTGAGATATAGTGTCCCTGCCCGGCAGCACTTGTCCACGTGTCCGTGGTTAGGTGGACCTTCTCAGAAACAGCATTGGTCAGGGCACGGATGATGTTCTCTGACACGTGCTGGTGTAGGGCTGGGACGGCACATCGGGAAAAATAGTGGCGGCTGGGGACCGAATACCGAGGGGAAGCCAAAGCCATGAGATTGCGAAAGGCCTCGGTCTCTACCAGCCTATAGGGCAGCATCTCCAGGCTCAGCAATTTGGAGATGTGGACTTTGAGGGCTTGGGCATGTGGGTGGTGGAACTGTATTTCCTCTTGCGCTCCAGCGTCTGCTGTAAAGACAGCTGAACGCTGTGCTGGGACACATTGGTGGACACTGTGGAGGATCGTGGAGGCGAAGGTGTGGTTTTCCGGCAGGAGGCGCTTGTGCCGGGGTCCTGGGCAGGGGGTTGACTAGCAGAGGCAGCGAGTGACACAGGGGAAGGAGCAGTGGTGTGACCCACAGGAGGTGGTGAACGGCCTTGGTTCCATTGAGTGGGGTGTTTAGCACTCATATGCCTGCGCATGCTGGTGGTGGTTAGGCTAGTAGTGGTGGCACCCCTGCTGATCCTGGTGTGGCACAGGTTGCACACCACAGTCCGTCGGTCATCCTCACTTTCTTTAAAGAACCTCCAGACTTGCGAACATCTAGGCCTCGCCACGGGAGCTTCACTACGTGAAACAGTTGCTGCTGATGCACCAGCTCTGGCCCTGCTTCTCCCTCTGGCCACACCACTGCCTCTTCCAACCTGTTCTGGTGCAGCACTTGCCTCCGCCTCAGAAGCACTGTCTTCACTCGGCTTATCAACCCAGCTTGGGTCAGTCACCTCGTCATCCTCCGATTCCCCAGTCTGCTCCCCCCTCGGACTTCCTGCCCTGACAACAACTTCACCACTGTCTGACAACCGTGTCTCCTCATCGTCCGAAACCTCTTTACAAACTTCTTCCACTAACTCAACATTGTCATCATCATCATCATCACCCACAGACTGCGACAGTTGGAAAACTTGGGCATCGGGAACGAGGTCAGCAGCAACCTGAGAAGTGGTTTGTGACTCTGGGAAGGGTCCAGAAAACAGTTCCTGAGAGTATGCCGGATCGCATTCCAAATTTTCCTGGGAGGGGGCAGACTGGGGGGACGGAGGTTGAGGTGGAGGAGCCAGAGGAGTGCTCCCTTGGGTAACGTGAGTGGACTGCGTGGAAGACTGACTGGTGGACAAATTACTTGAAGCATTGTCCGCAATCCACGATATCAGCTGTTCGCACTGTTGTGGTTTCAACAGTCCTCTACCACGTGTCCCTGTAAGTTGAGACATGAAGCTAGGGAGTGTAGCTCTGTGGCGTTCCCCTGCTCCCTCATCAGCAGGTACTGTCTCACCCTGCCCAGGACCACGGCCTCTGCCCCCTGCAGTAATTGAATGCCCACGCCCTCGTCCTCGACCCTTAGCCCTTGGGTTCAACATTTTCTGTATATAAGTGTATTATATAAAAAATCAATGGGCCTGCTGTACTGAAACCCACAAACTTGTTCAGTCTGGGTTAATTAAGTGACGTACAGAAAGTGTCACCTGGACAGAAAATACGGATTGCAGTGAGTGTACTGAACTGTGACACACAGAATGGTTCCACGCTTTTGTTTTTTTTGGAACGTGATGTGCAGAAACTATCGTAGCCCTAACTCACATCCTGCTGATGGTTGCTATTTTGACTGCGACCCAGACCAATGTCGCACAGAGATTTTTGTGATCAAGCGATATACGTGAGAGCAAAAGACCTGGTTGTATTAAGTTAAGGGAGGGAATAAATAAATATTTGTTAGTGGTGCAAATTATGAACCTCAGGCATAGGAGCCCCCTCCCCTGCTTCCATCCCTTCTCCTCCCCTACCTTGGGACAC
>ONZH01010396.1:0-11364 GCA_900303285.1 Rhinella marina
AAATTTTTTGTGCTTCTCCTGCTATCTCAGTCTCACTTGGTCACTCTTTTGTCAACGCCATGCTGTGTCAGGGTACATTTTTGGGGTGGTACACCTGCTACTTTAGTCTCACTTAGTCACTCTGTTGTCTCTGCCATGCTTTGTCAGGGTAAAATTTTATGTGCTTCACCTGCTATCTCAGTCTCACTTGGTCACTCTGTAGTCACCGCAATGCTGTGTCAGGGTAAATTTTTGGGTGGTTCACCTGCTACCTCAGTCTCACTTGGTCACTCTGTCACCGCCTTGCTGTGTCAGGGTAATATTTTATGTTCGTCACCTGCTATCTTAGTCTCACTTGGTCACTCTGTTGTCACCGCCATGCTGTGTCAGGGTAAAATTTTATGTGCTTCACCTGCTAACTCACTCTCACTTGGTCACTCTTGTGTTAGTGCCATGCTGTGTCAGGGTAAATTTTTGGCTGGTACACCTGCTACCTCAATCTCACTTGGTCACTCTTTTGTCACCGTCATGCTGAGTCAGGGTAAATTTTTTAGTGGTTTACCTGCTACCTCAGTCTAACTTGGTCACTCTGGGTTCATCGTCATGCTGTGTCAAGGTAATTTTTTGTGTGCTTCACCTGCTACCTCAGTCTCACTTGGTCACTCTGTTGTCACCGCCATGCTGTTTCAGGGTAATATTTTATGTTCTTCACCTGATAACTCAGTCTAACTTGGTCACTCTGGGTTCATCGTCATGCTGTGTCAAGGTAATTTTTTGTGTGCTTCACCTGCTACCTCAGTCTCACTTGGTAACTCTGTTATCACCGCCATGCTGTGACAGGTGTCAGGGTAAAATTTTATGTGCTACACCTTCTTCCTCAGTCTCTCTTGGTCACTCTGGTTTCACCGCCATGTTGTGTCAGGGTAAAATTTTATGAGGTTCGCCTGCTACCTCAGTCTCACTTGGTCACTCTGTCACTGCCATGCTTTGTCACGCTAAAATTTTATATGCTTAACCTACTACCTCATTCTCATTTGGTTACTCTGTTGTCACCGCCATTCTGTGTCAGGGTAAAATTTTATGTGCTTCACCTTCAACCTCAGTCTCACTTGGTCACTCTGTTGTCACCGCCATGCTGTGTCAGGGTAATATTTTATGTTCTTCACCTGCTACCTCAGTCTAACTTGGTCACACTGGGTTCATCGTCATGCTGTGTCAAGGTAATTTTTTGTGTGGTTCACCAGCTACCTCAGTCTCACTTGGTCACTCTGTTGTCACCGCCATTCTGTGTCAGGGTAAAATTTTATGTGGTTCACCTGATATCTTAGTCTCACTTGGTCACTCTTTTGTCAACGACTTGCTGTGTCAAGGTAAATTTTTGGGTGGTACACCTGCTACCTCAAACACACTTTTTCACTCTGTTGTCACCGCCATGCTGTGTCAGGGTAAAATTTTATGTGCTTCATCTGCTACCTCAGTCTAACTTGGTCACTCTGGGTACATCGTCAAGCTCTGTCAAGGTTATTTTTTGTGTGGTTCACCTGCTACATCAGTCTCACTTGGTCACTCTGTTATCACCGCCATGCTGTGTCAGGGTAAAATTTTATGTTCTTCACCTGCTATCTTAGTCTAACTTAGTCACTCTGTTGTCACCGCCATGCAGTGTCAGGGTAAAATTTTATGTGCTTCACCTGCTACCTCAGTCTCACTTGGTAACTCTGTTATCACCGCCATGCTGTGACAGGTGTCAGGGTAAAATTTTATGTGCTACACCTGCTACCTCAGTATCACTTGGTCACTCTGGTTTCACCGCCATGCTGTGTCATGGTAAAATTTTATGTGCTTCACCTTCTTCCTCAGTCTCACTTGGTCACTCTGGTTTCACCGCCATGATGTCAGGGTAAAATTTTATGTACTTCACCTGCTATCTCAGTCTCACTTGGTCACTCTTTTGTCAACGCCATGCTGTGTCAGGGTAAATTTTTGGGTGGTACACCTGCTACCTCAATCTCACTTGGTCACTCTGTCACTGCCATGCTTTGTCAGGGTAAAATTTTATGTACTTCACCTGCTATCTTAGTCTCACTTGGTCACATGCTTCACCTGCTACCTCAGTCTAACTTGGTCACTCTGTTATCACCGCCATGCTGTGTCAGGGTAATATTTTATGTGCTACACCTGTTACCTCAGTCTCACTTGGTCACTCTGGTGTCTCCGTCATTCTGTGTCAGGGTAAAATTTTATGTGCTTCACCTGCTACCTCAGTCTCACTTGGTCACTCTAGTTTCACCGCCATGCTGTGTCAGGGTAAAATTTTATGTGGTTCACCTGCTACCGCTGTCTCACTTGGTCACTCTTTTTTGTCACCGCCATTCTGTGTCAGGGTAAAATTTTATATGCTTCACCTGCTACCTCATTCTCATTTGGTTACTCTGTTGTCACCGCCATTCTGTGTCAGGGTAAATTTTTGGGTGGTTCACCTGCTACCTCATTCTCACTTGGTCACTCTGTTGTCACCGCCATGCTGTGTCAGGGTAAAATTTTGTGTGGTTGACCTGCTACCTCAGTCTCACTTGGTAACTCTGTTGTCACCGTCATTCTGTGTCAGGGTAAAATTTTATGTGCTTCACCTGCTACCTCAGTCTAACTTGGTCACTCTTGGTTCACCGCCATGCAGTGTCAGGGTAAAATTTTATGTGCTTCACCTGCTACCTCAGTCTCACTTGGTCACTCTGTTTTCACCGCCATGCTGTGTCAGGGTAAAATTTTATGTGCTATATGGGTGCTCAGCATGGCTCTAAAGGCCTGAATTGGTAGACATAGATTTTAGATGCAATGTTGCATTTAAAAAATTCCTGTCCGCAGAAATTAAAAACCCCAAGAAGTGACTCTATTCTGGAGGACTGTGTGTGGGTTGTGCACCCCTGATCTAAAGGCTCATCAAATGTACCATATTTTTTGCTTTATCAGAAGCACCTGATGATAAGACAAACCTAAGTTTCAGAGGAAAATAGGAAAAAAAATATTTTGAACTAAAAGATGGTCTAAAACATTTTAATAATTAATAGCATAATAATATGTAGACATTACCAACAGTCAACAGCGTCATTAAGAGATTTTTATCTTCAAACAATATATATCTCCAGTCATCTGGAAACCTCAAAAACTCCTCACTACTATCTAATCTCAACCTCAGTGGCTCACTATTTCAGGTATTACTATCACTGGTATCTTCATAAAGGATACCATCCTCAGAATCGTCCAAGGTATTACTGATGCCACATTTTATTAAAGGGGTTCCCAGAGTTATAAATATTGATGACCTATCCTCAGGATAGGTCATCTATATCAGATCGGCAGGGGTCCGACACCCGGCACCCCTGCCGATCAGCTGTTTGAAGAGGAGGCACGCGCCGTATCAGCGCTGCCTCCTCTTCAGTGTTTACACGCTTGCCGACTCGGGGGTAGTGGTGAGTATGTGTAATTACACCTCACTGCCCCATTCATTTCTATGGATAGAATCGCTTCCATAGACTTGTATGGGAGCGATTCTTCCCATAGAAATGAATGGGGCAGTGAGGTGTAATTACACATACTCGCCACTACCCCCGAGTCGGCAAGCATGTAAACACTGAAGAGGAGGCAGCGCTGATACGGCGCGCGCCTCCTCTTCAAACAGCTGATCGGCGGGGGTGCCGGGTGTCTGACCCCTGCCGATCTGATATTGATGACCTATCCTGAGGATAGGTCATCAATATTTATAACTCGGAGAACCCCTTTAAGTATTTTATAAGTTTTATCCTTCTCAGCTTGACATGATGATAGTGGGCCTTTTCATCCATCCAGTGGGTATAAGGTTAGGATTCCCAGCAGCCATCCATTTGTTCCACTCCCCTCACATGAAAACCTTAAATAGCTTGTTAATTGAAACATCCAGATATTGCAGCTGGCTGGTAAGCCCCCCAGGAATTACCACTAGATGAGTGTTCACTTCCTTCATTTTTTTTTTTTTTTGTGGGTTCATTGATATGTGCCCAAAACTGGTCAGTTTCTTCAGAAGTCCTCCAGGGCATTTGGACCACACTTTGTCAACCCATATTTTCATGCCATTTTCATACCATTCATACCATCCAGGAGTGTAACTACCATAGCTGTAGACCATGCGACTGCTATGGGGCCCAGGGTAAGAGGGGGCCCAGTCTTAGTTGGGATTATCTCTGGAGGATTATCTGGAAATGAAAACTTGATCAGGACTCTGCCCTGTAACTGAACAACTTTTAGCAAATAAGGCAGTGAAAATATGGCCCAAGGGTCACTGAAAAGGGTTTAGGCAGAAACCCTTCTGTCCTGGTTGGGGGGCCATGGTTTGATCCTTGCTATTGAGGCCCTGATACCATCCATCCATCCTTTGTCATGAGCATGCATAATAATGCCTTCTGGAATTGTGTCTTGCCATGTTTTTCCTCTAGAAGATAAGCAGTTTGGTGCCATCTACCCAGTAATGGGTTTTCTCCTGTCCTGAGGTTTTCAAAGTTATGGTTTTTGTGCCTCTCGCGTCAACAGTTCTCACGTTAATAGCCATTTTCTTTCTTGCATCCAGCAAAAATTTGTAAAAATACACAATCTTGGTTTCATATTCTGTTGGCATTTTTGCATAAGTCCAGTTTTAGTGTGCATAGTAAGGCCACATCTCCTCATGAACCTGTAGCACCATGATGGGAATCCAGTGAACTCATCAATGCCTTTCTCTGCATCTAGATGCTTGGCTTCATATGTTCTCATTTTTGTAGATACTGAAAAGCTGTTGTTCCTGTGACGTGTGATATACTGTTTCATTTCCAAATCTGTGGTCATTTTACAGTATGCCCATGAAAAGTGAGTTTACTTTTATCTGATTTTTGTAGCTGATTCTCCTGTTTCCTCCACTCCCATATCATTTTTTTAGTTGAAGATGGCCCAAAATGTCTCTCAGCTGGCCTGTTTCCATGTTCTTTGCCATATTTTATCACCTCTAGTTTAAAAAGGATCTCATATGAAAGCCTTTTCTGCTTTTACATCTTTTAAAATTGGATGCAACAGGAGACTACAGTACGGTAGTTTTTTACAATGAAATACTGTAAGAAAAGAACTGTCAGCATTATGTATTTCATAGTCATGGGACACTGTAGCTGAGAACATCAGTGGATGACACACTGTTATGGAGGATCTGTGGATGACACACTGTTATGGAGGATCTGTGGATGACACACTGTTATGGGGGATCTGTGGATGACACACTGTTATGGGGGATCTGTGGATGACACACTGTTATGGGGGATCTGTGGATGACACGCTGTTATGGGGGATCTGTGGATGACACTGTAATAGGGAATCTGTGGATGACACTGTTATGGTGGATCTGTGGATAATACACTGTTATGGTGGATCTGTGGATAATACACTGTTATGGGGGATCTGTGGATGACACACTGTTATGGGGGATCTGTGGATGACACACTGTTATGGGGATCTGTGGATGATACACTCTTATGGGGTATCTGTGGATGATACACTATTATGGGGTATCTGTGGGTGACACTGTAATGGGGAATCTGTGGATGACACTGTTATGGGGGATCTGTGGATGACACTGTTATGGGGGATCTGTGGATGACACACTGTTATGGGTGGATCTGTGGATAACACTGTTATGGGTGGATCTGTGGATAACACTCTAATAAAAAGATCTGTTGATGACACTATAATGAGAGATCCGTGGATGACACTGTTATGGGGGATCTGCAGATGACACACTGTTATGGGGGATCTGTGGATGACACAGTTATGGAGGATCTGTGGATGGCACTGTTATGGGGGATCTGTGGATGACACACTGCAATGAAAGATCTGTGGATGACATACTGTTATGGAGGTTCTGTTGGCGATACGTTGCTATGTGGGTTCTATGAATGATGCACTGTTATGTGACTATAACCCCTATCATACCAAAGAATACACTGATGTGCTGTAGGTACTGTACATTGGTGTAGATTTCAGGAGGTCACTGGCTGGGTCCCCCAAGATGAGACATATGATACCCCATTTGAATACATCTGTGACTACATTGAATAAGCCATGAGTAAGAAAACATGTAGTTTCTGTGACTGGCTACTAGGGGCCCTCAGTTCGGCAGCCCCCTTAGTACTAATGGAGCGAGACATTGACAATTAATATAAAAAGAAAAATAATCTTATAGCTGCACAGGATTTGCTTTCTTATCAAAATGGACTGTTAAGGATTTCCGGTTCCGGCGCCTACATGATAGGAAGCGAGTGAAGATGTTTCACTTTCGGAAAATAAAAAACTAAGGGAGAAAATCGATGATTTGGAAAATTGCTTGTGGAGAAATAACATCCATAGTAGGCAGGTCATCGTCGCTGTTACTAATGCTTACTATGTAGTCTCTCTATGCACTCATCTATGATGTGCTGTATGTGTTCTGTACATTAAGGTGAACTTTCTGATTTCTCTTTCCTGTCTGTGTATGCCATCCACCATGTAAGGTGACCTTCAGTTATTGCATGCATGTTCCAAAAAGCCCAGTTCCTGTTACTCCACAATGTCTGATCTAAACTGACTGCACCCAGCAACCATACTCTGCAACAGGTTATGAGCCCAGTGACCGGATAAAGCCCAGTGACCAGGCGCGGCCCAGGCCCAGAACAAAGCCCCGAATGGGAGACAGTGTGGCCGATGTGGAGATTGACATAAGGAAGCTTTCCAGAGATATCTCCTGTAGACAAGTAAGGCTACTTTCACACTGGCGGCAGGCCTGATCCGGCAGGTGAAGGGTGCTGCCGGATCAGGCCTGCCGCAGTGACATGTGTGGAGCCGGAACCGCGCTCCGGCCCCACACATGTCACACTGTACATACATATACATACACATAAACATACACACACATATAGACATACAAACACACATACATACTTACATGCTCCCCGGCAGGTCTTCGGAGCGTCAGGACGGCTCACACAGGTCACGATTCCCCACAGCGCCCTCTGCTGGGCGCCTGGTGGAATCGTATCTGACGATTCCACCAGGCGCCCAGCAGAGGGCGCTGTGGGGAATCGTGACCTGTGTGAGCCGTCCTGACGCTCCGAAGACCTGCCGGGGAGCATGTAAGTATGTATGTGTGTTTGTATGTCTATATGTGTGTGTATGTTTATGTCTGTATGTGTCTGTGTACCCGGATCCGTAATGGACTCCATTGAAAGTCAATGGAGGGCGGATCCGGTTACCATTATGGTCACACCAGACGGATCCACCCCCATTGACTTGCATTGGGGGTCATTCCGGATCCGTCTTGGTGGCGGATGCCTGGACCGGAGAGCAAACCGCAGCATGCTGCGGTTTGTTCTCCGGTCTGAAGACGGAACGGAATGCTTTCAGGAGCATTCCGTTGTCTTCAGTTCAGTTTTGTCCCCATTGACAATGAATGGGGACAAAACTGAAGCGTTTTATTCCGGTATTGAGCCCCTATGACGGAACTCAATACCGGAATTTTAAAACGCTAGTGTGAAAGTAGCCTAAGACTGTTCATATATAAAGAAGGGAGAATGGCCATAAACTCAGAGGTTAAACTCTCAGTGGCCAAGCTGAACAATGACAATTATCAGCTAAGGAAGTTTAAAGTGGAAATGCTATTATCCAGAGATAATTTGTGGGAGGTTACCACTACAGAGAGGCCACAAGATAATGATCAGGACTGGGACAAAAAAAAACAGACAGGCACGGGCCACCATAAGCTTACTAGTGCAGGTTGATCAGCTTATTCACAAACACTATGAGGGCACAGCGAAAGGCATGTGGGATGTACTGAAACGACTGCATGAAAGATCCAGTTTAAATAGCAAGCTGTTTTTGCTGCGGAAACTTTACAAAATTAGGCTTAGTAGAGAACAGGACATGCAGGAGCATATAAACGCCATGCTGGAAGTGATTGCACAACTCAGATCAATCGGGGAGAATATAACAGACAGTCACGCCTTAGCCATGTTGTTGTACAGTTTACCTGACACATATACTGCACTGATCAATGCGCTGGAGACAAGGCCTGAGACAGATCTGACACTAGCATTTGGCTCATAGATGAGTATCGGAGAAGAAAGGAATTAGTGCATGATTCCACAAAAACCGACACCAGAACTGCTCTTAAAGCTACAGACGCAAAGTTATACAGGAAGGAGGGGGCATGTTTTAGATGCCACAAACAGGGACACATAAAGAAAGACTGTACTATATGGAAAGCAGAGCAAATGAGACAGCGTCCCTCTTATACTAAACAAAAGGTCAAAGCCACAATCTCTGATCAATGGGAAGGAAACTGGAATGCCACACATAAATTGACAGACAACCATAAATGTCAAGGCTGGTGCATCGACTCGGGGGCAACCAGTCACATGACGAGTGATAGAAGTTTTTTCATGGAACTTGATCTGAATAACAAAGAAACTATTTACATTGCAAATGGAAGTAAAATACATGCAGAAGGATATGGGCATGGAACCCTTGTATTCCCTGATGATGCGGGACACAATTTAGCCATACCAGTGAAACATGTGATTTATGTTCCTGATCTAGAAGGAGGACTCTTATCTGTAAGTGTCTAACAGCCAAAGGACTCACTGTAAAATTCCAAGGTGACAAGTGTTCTATCCTGAACGGCAAGCAAACAATAGCAAGTGCCAAGCTGGATGATCATCTGTATCACCTCAACACAGTAAAGGAAAAGGTGAGACTATGCACAAATAAGCACAATGACTGTATACAGATGTAGCAGCACTAGCGATCACTGTTTTCGCATAGCGTTGCTAACGAATCGCGACTTCTCCTCTTTCATTCCTTTCACTTGCAGTAAAAGTACGCTAATTAGGTGAATTCGTACGCATTAGCGTACAATGCGTAGCATTAGCATACAAATGCATACGCATTATCGTACAATGAGTAGCATTAGCATACAAATGCGCACGCATTAGCGTACAATGCGTACGCATTAGCGTATAATGCGTAGCATTAGCATACAAAATCGTACGCATTAGCATACAATGCGTAGCATTAGCGTACAAATCATCAGATGCGTACTCTATTTATGATATTGTTCTGCGCTCATGCGATTCTCCTGTGATCGCTAGCGCTGCTACATCTGTACACATCTGGCACAGGCGTTTAGGTCAGACACCCAGAATGCATACTACAAAAGAGGAATCTGGATCTAACAGTATCTCCCTGACCAGTTACTGTTAAGTGTGAATGTTGCATCAAATCCAAAGCTACAAGAGCAACACTTCCCAAAGTCAATCAGAAGAGAGCTTCTAGACCACTTGACCTAGTTCACAGTGATGTATGTGGTCCTAAACCCACCTACAACTGGAGGCAATAGGTACATTGTGACTTTCATAGACAACTATTCAAGATACACAGTCAACTACCTAATGCAACACAAGAGTGAAGTTCTTGACAAATTCTAAGATTATGTAGTAAAAACCAGTAACAAATTTCAGAGGAAGCCTCTCATACTAGAAAACTCCATATGAACTGCGGCACAATGAGAAGCCAAGTGTAAAACACCTCAGAGTTTTTGGATGCAAAGCGTTCATCTACATTCCAGAAGAATAACACACCAAACTCCAAAACAGAGCATTTGAAGGTGTATTTGTTGGATACAGTGACAATGTTAAGGGTTACAGAATCCTAAATCCCAAAAACAGACAACAGCATAACTTTTGTTGAAGATCAGAACAAAAAAAAGCAAGAATAGTAGAGAAAACTGACACTGATCAGCCCACCTCTGTAACTTCTGAACAAATAGTTGAAGTGAGTGCAGACTCTACCACTACGGAAGAGCAGACACAAGCAAGCTCAGACACAGAATCGAGGCGCTCGACAAGAGAAAACAAAGGTAAACCACCTGTACGTCTCTCATACTGGCAAGCACTGCCAATGCCAATGAACCTACAACCTAGGAAGACATAGCTCAGCTTTCAGAAGGGGAAGCCAGTAAATGGATAGAAGCTGCTAAGGAAGAGATAAAACCCATGCATGACACTAAAACATGGACACTTACAGAACTAACACCTGGAAGGAAAGCCATAGACTGTAAATGGACTTTTAAAGTGAAGTACAATGCAGATGGCACAGTTGAACGATACAAAGCAAGACTCGTACGTAGCCAAGGAATATTCTCAGAAATATGGAAAGGACTATGATTAGAGATGAGCGAATCATCCAAAATTCGCTTCATCGAATTTTTAAAAAGATTTGTACCTAATACAATATGACGCTATTTGGTCGAAGCTGCGTGCAAATCATTCGTTATTCTGTCGTGTTCTGCAAATATTCACACACTAATAACAAACATACAGTTGTTAAAGGTACGCTACTTATGTGAACACGTACGCATGAGCGTACAAATTGTGTACGAATCCTCAGCATATTATTGTCCAGCGATTGCGTAATACGCAGGCACGCACTAAGCTAGGCCGCAGCCTGCACTTCTCAGAGGCAGAGCAAAGTTTTACAAATGGCATCCAGGCATTCTTCAACATTTAGCTGTGGAGAGCTTAAATACATAATCCGGCTGATGGACCAACAGGATTACGATGTCACACACCGACACCCGAACCTGCAGAAGAAGGAGATAGTGCAGCAGGTGATCCGAGGCTTGTGGCCAACTATTACGAATTCTACCAGTAGAAGCTGCTGCTACATGTCCTTTGGCACTGCTGGCCTGTGCCACCTTCTCCTTTGTTTTGGAGCTCGAGTTCTGGTTGGAAGTGGAACCCTTTTGATTTTCTGTGCCAGACAGTTTTTGTCTCTCTCCCTGCCTGATTAATATTACTAGCCATGCACTTGCCCTGCACTGGCCCTGATATGTGTATTATTATGGATGCCCAGAACAACGCCACAATTTCTAGAAAACAGTTCTGTCTTTCACAGCTTCACAGTGTTTCTGCTTGTCTCAGCAGTCGCAGCACAACTGATGTCACTGGCTTATTGAGCCTATGGGCTAATCAGATCAAGCCCTTCCCACTAGGTCAGGTGACCGCTTTCTTCCCAGGCTTTTTGCCTATTTTCCGCACAAATAACGAACTTACAGTAAAAGTTCGCTAATTAACTGAATTCGTACGCAGCAGCGTATAAATTAACTCATATGTAGCATTACCGTACAATTCATTGGACAAGTACATAGTGTATGAGTACAAAGGTTTAAGAACATTTAAGATTCAAATGGAGCAAATCTGAAAAAATCTGGATTCGCTTCGGAGTAGAAAATTTGTAAGATTTGATACGAATCAACGAATAGATTCGCTCATCTCGAACTATGATGAGACATTTATGCCAGTA
>ONZH01010397.1:0-65672 GCA_900303285.1 Rhinella marina
TGTCCACGTGTCCGTGGTTAGGTGGACCTTCTCAGAAACAGCGTTGGTCAGGGCATGGATGATGTTCTCTGACACGTGCTGGTGTAGGGCTGGGACGGCACATCGGGAAAAATAGTGACGGCTGGGGACTGAATACCGAGGGGCAGCCACCGCCATGAGATTGCGAAAGGCCTCGGTCTCTACCAGCCTATAGGGCAGCATCTCCAGGCTAAGCAACACCTCCTGCGGGTCACACCACTGCTCCAGGACTGCGTGGAAGACTGACTGGTGGACAAATTACTTGAAGCATTGTCCGCAATCCACGACATCAGCTGTTCGCACTGTTGTGGTTTCAACAGTCCTCTACCACGTGTCCCTGTAAGTTGAGACATGAAGCTAGGGAGTGTAGCTCTGCGGCGTTCCCCTGCTCCCTCATCAGCAGGTACTGTCTCACCCTGCCCAAGACCACGGCCTCTGCCCCCTGCAGTAATTAAATGCCCACGCCCACGCCCTCGTCCTCAACTTTTAGCCCTGGGGTTCAACATTTTCTGTATATAAGTGTATTATATAAAAAATAAAAAAATAAATGGGCCTGCTGTACTGAAACCCACAAACTTGTTCAGTCTGGTTGAATTAAGTGACGTACAGAAAGTGTCACCTGGACAGAAAATATGGATTGTAGTGAGTGTACTGAACTGTGACACACAGAATGGTTCCACACTGCTGTGTGAAATGGATTTGTATCACTGAGCTAAAACAACAAAAAAACTATTTTTTTTTATATATATATTTTTTTTAGTTATGTTTTTTTTTTTAACGTGACGTGCAGAAACTATTGTAGAGCTAACTGACACCCTGCTGACGGTGGCTATTTTGACTGCGACCCAGACAAATGTCGCACAGAGATTTGTGGGATCAAGCTATTTACGTGAGACCAAAAGACCTGGTTGTATTAAGTGACATACAGAAAGTGTCACCTGGACAGAAAATACGGATTGTAGTGAGTGTACTGAACTGTGACACAGAGAATGGTTCCACACTGCTGTGTGAAATGGATTTGTATCACTGAGATATAACATTACAAAAAAAAAAGGGGTTATATATGGCGATAGCTGCACTACTAGTGCCAGCCAGCCAAGCCAGGAGACAAAAAAAAATTTCTTGTAGCCCTTAGAAGGGCTGTTGGGTTCTTTGTGGGTGATTCCTGCCTAACAGAGAACTAAATGCAGGCCCTAACACTATCCCTGAAACGCAGCAGCTCTATCCCTAACGACATCCAGACAGCATCTGAGCCGAGCACCGCGGCCAGTCACTAGTATATTCCAGGGTCACCTGATCAGGCCAGCCAACCCCTGCTATCGACATGTAAGGGCCCCACGTGATGCTGGGTGTACCGCAGAGTCTCCTGGCTTGTGATTGGCTGAGTTTATAGGCGCCAAAAATGCACGATGCGGAAGTTGCCATTTCCTTGAGCATGGCGAGATACTCGTCCGAGCAGCGAGCACTTACGAGTACCCTAATACTCGAACGAGCACCAAGCTCGGACGAGTATGCTCGCTCATCTCTACCTGCCACCAACCCACAGGTCATAGCTCTAAACGCACAACTTCCAAGTTGCTGGCCCTGGAAATGTTGCTGTTTAGGTTGGTGGGCACAGAGGCCTTTCGCAGCGGCTATACCGGCGGCTATCCCTCGTTACGCAGTTCTCAGCCGCCACTATTTTTCCCGGTGTGCCATCCCTGCCTTACACTAGCATGTGTCCAGAAACATAACCCGTGCCCTGACCAACGCAGTTACTGGCAAGGTCTACTTAACAACTGACACATGGACAAGCGCTTGTGGCCAGGGAAGCTACATTTCCCTGAAGGCACACTGGGTGAACGTTTTGGAGGCTGGGAGCGAGTCGTACCCTGGGATGGCCCAGGTGCTACCCATGCCGAAGATTGCAGGCCCTACTTCCATCCGGATTTCTGCTGCCACCTGCAGTAGCGGCTGCAACCCCTCCTTCTCTTCCTCCACCTCCTCCTCCACTTTTTCCCATGCAGAAATGCCATCTTCCAGCACCACTCAGACTTCTGTCAGTAGCTGTAAGCAGTGTAGCACAGCAGTCGGTAAGTGGCAACAGGCCATGCTGAAGCTTATTTGCCTGGGTGACAAACAGCACACCGCCGCAGAGCTATGGCATGGCATAAGGGAACAGGAAGAGCTATAGCTCTCGCCAGTCAACCTAAAGCCAGGCATGGTTGTATCCGATAAAGGCCACAATTTGGTAGCGGCTTTGGAGCTGGCCAACCTCCCATACATACCATGCCTGGCCCATGTATTCAACTTAATGGTTCAGCGGTTTCTGAAAACCTACTCAAATTTGCCTCAGCTACTGGTGAAGGTGCGTCGCCTGTGTGCCCATTTCCGCAAGTCACCGACAGCTTCAGCCGGCCTGTCAACACTGCAGCAGCGCTTGCGACTGCGGGCTCATTGACTGCTGTGCGACCTGAGCACGTGATAGAATTCCACCTTACACATGTTGAGCAGGCTGTATGAGCAGCAGAGAGCAATAGTAGAATACCAGCTGCAATTCGGTCGGCGCCTTTCTAGTCAGCTTCCGCTCTTCACAAGCGATGAGTGGGCATTGATGTCTGACCTCTGTGAGGTGTTATGCAACTTTGATGAATCTACACAGATGGTGAGCGGCGATAATGCAATTATCAGCGTAACCATCCCGCTTCTGTGTCTACTAAAAATCTCGCTGCTCACAATAAAGGCAGATGCTCTGCGTGTTGAAGAGGTGGAAATGGGGGAAGACCCTACACAGGGTGATAGCCAGACCACCCTCGATTCGTTTTCTCAACGCCAATTGGAGGAGGAGGAGCAGGAGACGGTTGCCACCGCTACACAGGGTAGCCATACCACGTTTACACCATCTATTCGGCGTGGATGAGTTGAAGAGGAGGAAGAGGACGAGGAAGATATTGAGAGTCATGCTCCTGGTGGGGAGAGCGAAGCCTTGTCTGTTGGGACTCTGGCACACATGGCTGACTTCATGCTTTGCTGCCTTTCCCGTGACCCTCGCGTTATACGTATATTAGGCAACACCGATTACTGGTTGTTCACCCTTCTCGACCCCCGCTACAAAGAGAACTTACCATGTCTCATTTCTGTGGTGGAGAGGACAAGTAAAATGTTGTAATACCAGAAGGCCCCTGTCGAAAAATTGCTCCACAAACTTCCATCTGACAAAACTGGCGGCAGAGTACGTAGTTCCTTGGCCACCCGAGGGGGAGACGAGGGGAACAAACAGCAGTTCCAACAAATGTAGGGCGACACTCTCCAAGGCCTGGGACAGTTTTATGACACCCCGCCAGCAGCCTCACCCTGATGAGCGGCCTAGTGTAACAAGGAGGGAAAAGTTTTGGAAGATGATAAAGGAGTACCTAGCTGACTGGGTCAACGTCCTCAGCGATCCCTCTGTGCCATATAATTATTGGGTGTCTAAGCTGGACACGTGGCACGAACTGGCACTCTACGCCTTGGAGGCCAGCGTTTTGCCGCCAGCATTTTGTCTGAACAGATATTTAGTGCCGTTGGGTGCATAATTACTGATAAGCGCATCCGCCTGTCAACTGACAATGCTGACAGGTTGACGCTTATCAAAATGAACAAGGCCTGGATTGCCCCTGACTTCTCTACTCCACCAGATGAAAGCGGCTTAACATGAAGAAACCTTAAATCTGGCTTTTAGGGTGTATTGAATAAACTGTATTATCATGTACCCCTTCCTCTTCTCGCCCTCTTCCTCCTCTTCCTCCATCATATGAAACTGCTTATTAGGCTGCCCTTGAAGTCTACCAGCTGGGCCTGCACCCTAATTTTTTAGCCGGTCAGCTCACCAGCTGGGCCTACAACATAATTTTTTGGCCTGTCAGCTCACCAGCAGGCCTTCAACCATAATGTTTTACACGCTCAGCTCTGCTACATGTCACTTCTAATGTTTCAGACGTTCAGCTAAGCGGCATGTCAAAAATAAATTTTAACACGCTCAGCTATGCTACATGTCACTTCTAATGTTTCAGACGTTCAGCTAAGCGGCATGTGTCCCTTAAATTTTTTTGGCAGTAAGCTCGGCAGTCGGATGTGTCCCTTAAATTTTTTTTTTTGGTCAATTCGGCAGCAGAGTGTCACTCTTAAATTTTTTGGACGGTCTGGGCAGCAGCATGTCACCCCTATTGTTTTTGACTGTCAGCAGCAGGTCATCAATGATAATTTTTTACGGGTGTATCGGATGCCCTCCTTTATGTGTAATAAAGGGTGTATTGGAGTGCCTGATCCTTCTAATTTTTGGCAGCCCTTTCCCTGAGTGTCGGAGTCCCACAATTATACCACAATGTAAATGAGGCCCTCCTTTATATGATATACCGGTTGTATCGGAGTGCCTCATCCATGTAATTTTTGGCAGCACTTGCGCTTAACGTACAAGTAAATCTATGTTTCCCAACAATATTTCCTGTAAAATTGATGTTATCTTGGGTTTTTTGGGGGTATTTTTGTCATTCCGTAAAAGTGGTGTAATAGTCGGCCATTATATTTAATAGCAGCGTATTTGGTGTCCAAGATACATCCAGACATCCTCCCCATGCTGTTCCCTAACCATTTCTGTGGTGTTTCCACCATTTTCTGACGTTTCCCTATGGACCAGACACACTCCCCTCATCTGAGCAGGGGGTGCCCGGTCTTCTCCCATTGACTTCCATTATACTCGGGTGCTCGGCCGAGCACTCGAGCACCACCTAGTGTTCGGCCAGAGCACCCGAACATCGGGGTGCTCGATCATCACTATCTATTAGATGACCGGCACAAAGTGAAAGTGAAAGCACCAATCACACAGTTAGAAAAACAGTTAACTGTTTGTGAAAGAACAGCTTACCGTATTTTTCGCTTTATAAGACGCTCTTTTTTACCCCTCAAAAGTAGGGACAAAATTGAGGTGCGTCTTATAAAGCGAATACAAGTGAGCCCTTCCATTATGGAAGCGCTCACTTGTATGTTTTAGCTGCGGCACCCCCATCAGACCTCAGATCAGCCCACCCAGTATTCACCTGATCCTTTATTTCTTCTGGGAGATAAACTGCTGCCAGACACCTCTCCCCTCTCCCCAGTGAATACATATACCTGTTCAGCTGAACTAAACATGCATTTGTATGGGGAAGTAAGAAGAGAATCGGGAGAGATAGCTGTTGGCCAAACATTCAGCCGAAAGCTATTGAATGTTTATGGCCACTCTAAGCAGTCTCCAAAATGCCCACTGATACAGAGCTGATGAACTTTGAAAGGTGTATACATTGTTCTGTTTAAACTGTTCACAGCGCTTATTCGATGAGTCATTGGTCAGTATTTGGAATTTTGGACTATTTTGCTGAAAGTAGGATAGATGGGTAGACATACTGTAGATGACACAATTGTCCAAAATCATGAAATAACACTGCATGTTTAAGTTAATATATCCCTCTTATATCCCTTTTATGCAGTTAGCAGTTGTCACTGTTTATAAATCTTTCAAAATGAAAAAGTGAGAGTGACAGATCTGTTTGCCCCAGAACCAATTACTGGTTGTTTACAGCATGTTTACAATTATATTATTGCATAATTCATGTTTGGACAATAAATACTAAGTGTTAAAACAGTAGCAAATATGTGAATTGACACCATGTACGCACATTTAACAAGATGATTGCATCTTGACAAAAAAATCAATAAACAGACAGCAGTGGGAACTCGAAAGCTGCTTATCTACACCTTATCCCTCAGGAAATCAAATTCGTGTTATCACAATCTGATTAATAACTGTAGCATATCCGAGACATAAATCATGTGCATTTTATATTCCCAAACAAATCGATTTATACAAATTAATTCACAGACAACTTCTATAAATTGATTTGTATACATTTATGAAGCCCAATTAAAGTTAAGGTAGGCAGCACTGTGTAGAGTAACAGTTGTATATTTTTTGTTTCTTATTCATATATATAATTTCTTGGTTTGTTCAACAATAAGTTTCTGAAGGAAAAAAAGTTATTTCTATTGGCTCCTCCTCCGCGAACAGATGATCACTTGAGACCCACCTGAGAGTAACTGAGCATTTGTGACCAGCAGGACACAGGTCAGAATATGAACATACACATCATTATACACTTTGAACACCAGATAGAGTTGTACTATGTAAGTAAATGTCATAACTCTTCATTGGAGCTCTTTATTAACAGCATATGAATAAAAAATATGCTTAATTTGTTATGATCTATTAAACAATAATAGATAAAATAAACGATAAAATTAATGTTGACAGGTAATCAGCAGACTTAACAATTAGCAATGACCTCCCCCAGTAGAAAGTTCAGAACGTGAAATGTTTTTCATTATTTTGGTCTCCCTAATGCACAGAGAAAATGTTTCATTAGAGGGACAACACACATAAGTCATGTCATAGAGCAGGAATAATAAACACCCTAGTGGGATAAATAGCATAGTGGTGTCAAAGTACAGAAAAGAAGCCCACCATTATTTCATATCAAAGAAAAGGCATAAGGTATAATGAACATGGGATAGTCCTATGATGTAAACACACAAAAAATACAAAATCAATGCCCTCTTCTATAATGCACAGTGATCATTCACTACACATAATGTCTCGAGGGAGATTGGTCCCCTTGAGTTGTTAGGCTCCACAGCATCTGCTATGTCTGCTATCCTGGTAGTTAAAGGGGTATTCTCATCTTAGACAATGGGGGCATATCGCTAGGCTATGCCCCCATTGTCTTATAGGTGCGGGTCCCACCGCTGGGACCCTCACCTATATCCAGAACAGATCGGGGAGCGCTGCGCCTGGAGGACCCCAGGCACCGGCCACCACCAGGCGCAGCTCCCCACTGCGCTCATAGAAATGAATGGGAGCGCAGTGCGCAAGCGCGGCCACCGCTCCCATTCATTTCTATGGAGCCGATGGAAGTAGCAGAGCCAGCGCTCGGCTATTTTCGGCGGCCCCATAGAAATGAATGGAGGGCGGCTGCGCATGCGCAGTGCACCCTCATTCAGTTCGGGGGCTCCGTTCTGGATATAGCCACCGCTGGGACCCACACCTATAAGACAATGGGGGCATATCCTAGTCATATGCCCCCATTGTCTAAAATGAGAATAACCCTTTAAGCTCGTGTAATAGATGGACAAGTCCTTAAATGAGGGATATGAGAGGTACAGGTAAAGCTTGGGAGGAAAAGCAGAAATACAGGAAGGTTTTGGTGAGAGTCATAATATCTACTTAACATACTAGGGTGGATTGCTAGTGAAGGGCTGAAGAGGTAAAGACAGAATTCAAGAGGTCCGGGGATGTGATTTGTGGAGTAGCTCATCTTTACTAGTTTTATTATTATACACTGTGATATTTACTGACCTTTAAGGTAAAAAAAAATATGTAAATATGCATGAAACATTGCATTACATCAAACCAAAAGAGTATAGTATGCCTAAAGGTACATAAAAACAGATACTCTTCAGAAAATTACTAAAGAAGATGATGCTTGGCAGAATCATAGGCAAAATAAATAAGAGCAATTTGCATATCACTTAAAAGACTACGTAAGGGAGGTTAGGAATGTAGGAAAACAAACTAAAAAAAAAATATAGAAAAAAGTTCAAAGTAAGAATTCTACAGAAATAGTTTGATCAGTCCTGACTTTACCCAAATTGGCCAAGTACGTAAATAGCAGTATTTTTTCTTGCACTATCATTTTTATTCACATATTTTTCGACATATAGGCAAAGCTGGTGTTTATATCACTCATACTGAAAAGTAATCACCGGTACATAATAGGGCATGCAAAATACACCTAAAGATATACAATAACTACTATGGCATTTTTGTCCTGGGCTAGGGGTCCAGTCTATTGTATTGGGAAATGCAGTAGTGTATGGCTTGATATTCAAGCCCTCCATTGCATTATCCTGGAGTACAGATCTGGGGTACACATAAGCGCACATTGCATATGGTATATTCATTTGTAAAAAAAAAGTTAGGTTTAGACAGTTTAAAGGTCTTAGCTATGAAAATGTGGGTGATGGTTACAACATGAACACATACCCATCTGATGTTAGGTGAAATAATAAACACATGTATACAGAGTATCACTAAAGCAGAAGAAAGGGTTGTCTGGGAACCAATAGAGTAAGGGTATCATATCAAATAACCTTGACTACAGAAACGAAATGAGGCAGTACAACCACATAGGAGTTTAAGGGAATTTTTATCCACAACTCCGCAAACAGGAAGGCCAGTAGTCCATCAGTTGTACCACCCGAGTTGCATTTTCTTATTTGTTTTGTGTGGTTCACACACTGAAAGCCCCTGATTGCTCATTATAAAGCATTAATCAAGCCAATTAAAATGTGTCGTTCAGTTATTTTTACTATTTGAGAATGAAGTTTGGTTTCTTACCAATTGTCTTATCAAATATTGACTAAAACTATATTGGTCACTCTTTAATAAAACAATTGGTAAGAAACTAAACATCATGCTTGGCCCCCAACACAGTTTTTCCACAGGAGTCTGTTGGAAGACTATGTGAAATGGAGATAAGGAAAGGTAGATTTGACGGTACTGGTAAAATAATGAGTTAAGGAGAAAGAATGTATTCTCAATGCCCCTTGTCCAATTATTGCAATTTAAGTTAGGAATATGGTATTCAAGGTCTAATAGTGGGGAATCAAAAGTGCATGGTTTATATTATTTTATTTCTATTTTATAATGGCTTCCTTTTGTGTAAGGCTGGTTACATAGTAATTGAAAGGGTAATAGGGTTAATAGTAAGTTAAGGAAGGTGCCCTTAGAATATATTTCTTTTATTTGTAGTCATTTTTGTTTAGTTGGTTAGATGGGGCCGACCTGTTCTTGAAGATCATCTATGAGGCTGGCATAATACTAAAAATAATAGTCAGGTCTGGTACCTGTAGACTTTCTCTGTGTAATGGAGGAAATAATGCCAACTTATTTATTGATGGGTGAGTGTTGCCACAAATTATAGCATTTTACATTGTAATTGCTACCTAATCTCTGCAGGCACCATCATTAGGAAAACATCAGAAAAAATCTTGAAATTTTGCATCTAACGCATTTCTAAACTCCCAAATCTATTTCAAGTAGTACAGTCATTGTCCTTTTGCGGTTCCCCTGAACTCTTGCAAATGTCTACTTCTCCAGATCTTCCTACCTCTTTCTCATCCCTATGCAATAGAACAATGCTTTAAATAGTTGTGGTTGAGGTATCAATAATTATATGTATCTAACGTTTCAAATGTAGCATAATGTTCTGTTTATACCTTTCATGTAGCTGTGAATTACAATTGCAAAATGCTTCCATTTGTCTATTTAGATGCTTTTGAATATTGCTCCGTGACAAATTGCTTGTCAAAGGTTGAAAAACTAACAATCTGGAACAGGCTTTTTGTTCATAAAATGTAGAATGTATAGTTAATAGACAAAAAAATAAGTTCTTGATTTCTACAGTGAACGATCTACTTCCTGTAAGCAAATATAGTCCCTGAATTTCTTGAAGTCTTGAAGTATGCAAATATATATATATATATATATATACACACAAGTTAATTCTTTATGAAATACCTAAAATATTTCTTTATTTTAGACAGTAGCTTTTCAAATGCCAAGAAAGAAAGAGACAAATAGAAGAAAAAAAAAGAATAATCAGAATGTTAGGTTTTTGGATTCCAGAATATTGATATATGCTTTCCGTGGTCCCCTTACCTTATGAATATTTTCCCATTGCTTACATAAACTTAGCCTAGGGCTCTTCTGTTTTGTCCAGGGTCTGAGAATTATTTTTGTTTTGTTGCATGTAGATCCTAGTATACCAAATTTGTTGTTGTATCTCATACTATTAGGTATGTCCCAAAATATATGTTTATTCATTAGCATCTACGTTTGCAAAATAAATTGACTTTCTCAGTTACACAGGACCAGTACAACCTCAACTTAGTTACACAGCAAGTGGAAAAATGAACACATATTCACTAGACATCTCTGGCACTGAATTTATATACAATGGGGGTCATTTATCCTTTAACCCCTTCAACCCCGAGCCTGTTTTCACCTTCCTGCACAGGCCATTTTTTGCTAATCTGACATGTGTCACTTTATGTGGTAATAACTTTGGAACGCTTTTACTTATCCAGGCCATTCTGAGATTGTTTTCTTGTCACGTATTGTGCTTCACGACAGTAGTAAATTTGTGGCAAAATATTTCATTTTTATTTATAAAAAATACCAAATTTTGCAAAAATTTGGAAAAATTTGCAAATTTCCAAATGTCAATTTCTCTACTGTCAAAATGCATAGTAATACATCCAAAAATAGTTTTTATTTTACATTCCCCATATGTCTACTTTATGTTGGCATCATTTTATAAATGTCATTTTACTTTTTTAGGACATGAGAAAGTTTAGAAGCCATTTTTCAAATTTTCAACAACATTTACAAAACCATTTTTTTAAGCACCAGTTCAGATATAAAGTGATTCTGAGGGCTTACATAATGAAACCCACCCATAAATGACCCCATTTTAGAAACTACACCCCTCAAATTATTTAAAACTGATGTTACAAACTTTGTTAACCCTTTAGGTGTTCTACAAGAATTAAAGGAAAATGGAGGTGAAATTTCAAAATTTTCTTTTTTTTCAGATTTTTCATGTTAATCAATTTTTTTCTTGCAACACACCAAGGGTTAACAGCAAACTAAACCTCAATATACATTTCTCTGATCCTGTAGTTTACAGAAATACCCCATATGTGGTGGTAAACATCTCTATGGGTTTGTGGCAGTCGTCAGAAGAAAAGGCGCGCCATACGGATTTTGGAGGCAGATTTTGCTAGAATGGCTTTTAGGCACCATTTTGTAATTGAGAGACCCTGACGTACCCCTAGAGTGGAAACCCTCAAAAAGTGACCCCACTTTGGAAACTACACCCTTCAAAGAATATATTAAGGGGGGTACTGACCCCCTAAGCATTTTACGGAATTTGGAAACACTTGGCTATGAAAATGAAAAGTTTCATTTTTTCCAATAAAATGTTACTTTAGCCCCAAATTTTTCATTTTCATAAGGGGTAACAGGACAAAAGCACACCATAATTTGTTCCCCATTTTCTCCTAAATACGGCAACACCCCATATGTGGTGGTAAACTGCTGTGGGGGCACATGGCAGGACTCAGAACGGAAGGAGTGCCATATGGATTTTGCAGCACAGATTTTGATGGATTGGTTTGCAGGAGCGATTTTTTTTTTTTTTTTTTTTTTTTTTTTTTTTTTTTTTTTTTTTTTTTTTTTTTTTAGTTATTGTCTTATATGGGGGTCTAATTTTTTGTGGGATGAGGTGATGTTTTCATTGGTGCCATTTGTTTTCATTGGTACGACTTTTTGATCGCTTGGTATTACACTTTTTGTGAGTCATTGAAAAAAATAGCTGTTTTGGCATAGTTTAAAAAAAAAAAAAAAATTTTATACAACATTCACCTGAAGGGGAAAATCATGTGATATTTTTATAGAGCAAGTTGTTACGGATGCGGCAATACACAATATGTCTAACATTTTAATTTTTGTTAAGTTTTACACAGATGCATTTTTGAACAGAATTAAATCTTGTTTTTGTGCTGCCATTTTAAGAGTCCTATTTTTTTAATTTTTTGGGCGATTGTCTTATGTAGGGTATCAATTTCTGCGGGATGAGATGGCGGTTTGATTGGTACAATTTTTGGGTAAATACAACCTTTTGATCGCCTACTATTACACTTTTTGTGAATGTAGGTGACAAATGGCTGTTTTGTCATAGGTTTTTTTTTTTTTTTTTTTTTTTTTTTTTTTTTTTTTACAGTGTTCACCTGAGGGGGAATATAATGTGATATTTTTATAGAGCAGGTTGTTACGGACGCCACAATACCCAATATGTCTAACATTTTTAATTTTTGTTAAGTTTTACACATTAGCTGCATTTTTGAACAGAATTAAATCTTGTTTTTGTGCTGTCATTTTTAGATAGCCAATTTTTTTTTATTTTTTGGGCGATTGTCTTAGGTGGGGTATCACTTTCTGCGGGACGAGATGACGGTTTGATTGGTACCATTTTGCGGTACATATACGCTTTTTTGATTGCGTGGTATTACACTTTTTGTGAGGCAAGTTTTGGCTGTTTTGGCATAGTTTTTTAAATTTTTTTTTTTACAGTATTCACCTGGGGGGCCATCTCATGTAATATTTTTATAGAGCAGGTTGTTACGGACGCGGATATACCCAATATGTCTAACATTTTTATTTTTGGTAAGTTTTACACATTAGATGCATTTTTGAACAAAATAAAATCTGAGAGCCATATTTTTTTTAATTTTTTGCGCGATTGTCTTAGGTAGGGTGTCATTTTTTGTGGGACAAGATTTGATTGGTACAATTTTGTAGTAATTACACCTTTTTGATCGCGTGGTATTACACTTTTTGTGGGGGAAGGTGACCAAAAAATGGCTGTTTTGGCATTGTTTTTTTTTGTTTTTTTTTACTGTGTTCACCTGACGGGGAGGATAATGCGATATTTTTATAGAGCCGGTCGATATGGACAGGGCGATACCTAATATGTCTACTTTTCTTTTTTTTTTCCCTTTTTTAACTATTTTTTTAACTTTTTGTGGGGGAAATGTTTTTTTTTTTACTTGAAACTTTTATTATTATTTTTTTAAACTTTATTTTTTAACTTTTTAACTTTTTTTTTAAGTTTTTAATTTTTGGGGGTCTGATCCCCTTTACAATGCATTACAATACTTCTGTATTGTAATGCATTGGCTGTAAGTGTATTACTTATAGTAATACACTTACAGGCTTCTGCCTGTGAGATCCAGGCGGCTGGATCTCACAAGCTTCCATAGATGGCAGTCAGATGCCTAAGGAAGGCATCGGGCTGCCATCCAAGCCATCGGGTCCCCGTCACAGCCGCGCGGCGACCCGATGGCATCCCTGCACATGCCAAACACCTCATGTGCCGCGGTTATCGCTGACAGCAGCACATAAAGGGTTAATGCGCTGGCATCGGTGTTTACACCAATGCCGGCGCATTCAGCAGGGTTCCGGCAAGTGGGCATAGCCGGACCCCCGCCGCTGATCGGGCGGGCGCAGCTCCTGCACCCACCCGATCAGCACGCCGTAGTACTACGGCGCTGGGCATCAAGCCCCTTCATGCAGCGACGTACTATTACGGAGCTGGGCGTGAAGGGGTTAAAAGGGTTATAACTAGAGATGAGCGAGCACTAAAATGCTCGGGTGCTTGTTATTCGAGACGAACTTTTCCCAATGCTCGGGTGCTTGTTTCGAGTAACGAACCCCATTGAAGTCAATGGGAGACTCGAGCATTTTTGCAGGGGACCAAGGCTCTGCCTAGGGAAGGCTGTGTGAAAACCTGGAAACCTCAGAAAATGATGGAAACACCACGGAAATGGACAGGAAACAGAAGGGGCAGCATGCATGGATGCCTCTGAGGCTGCCTAATCCCACCATTAACCCAAATTCTCCTACAACAGCCTGGTGGTTACTCTCATGGCAATTGTGCTCACCCAGACCAAGAAAGGCGAGGCACATGCCCATCACATGTTAGGGAAGCACCCAACAAGGTGCAACGAAGGTCCATCACCCATGCCCATGCTGGTACTGCTCTCCTTTCCCCAGCCACATGATGCAGGCATAAGCCTGACACAGCATGGCGGTGACACCAACAAGTGACCAAGTTAGATGAGGTAGCAGGTGAGCCACCCAAAAATTTAGCCTGACACAGCATGGCGGTTACACCACCAATGACTTTGTCCGACTGAGAATGCAGTGAAATGGCTTTTGTTGAGCCTCTAAAAAAATTTTTCTTTTCGGAGTACATAAAGTTGACCCTCAGCAAAAAAAAAAATTTTTTAAATGTCGGTACTTTCGCCTCCTGAAAAATTGTTTTGGACTGTCTGTTTGACGCTCCTGAAACATTGTTTTACACTGTGTGTAGTTGACACTGCAGAAAAACTGTTTGGAGAGAGGGCCTGTAGGTGGCCCTCCGGAAAAATTGGAGAGAGGGCCTGTAGGGGGCCCTCCGGAATAATTGTTTAGAGAGAGGTCCTGTAGGTGGACCTCCGGAAAAATTGTTTGGAGAGAGGGCCTGTAGGGGGCCGTCCAGAAAAATTGTGGTAAAAGAGTGCCAGTTGGCCCTCTAAAAAATTGTTTTTTCGGTCAGCGTTAGGCAAACAAGGAGGAGGAGGAGTAGGAGGAGTAGAGAAGAGGAATCGGATACATAAGTAATGTTAACCTTTAGCTACTTTCCCCCGGAGGAGATTTGAATTCCAGTTCAGGCCACGTGTCCAGCTTTGAAACCCAGTAGTTGTATGGAGCAGAGTGATCGGTCCGGACGTTGGTATGGTCAGCTAGGTACTCCCTCACCATCTTTCTGTAACGCTCACCCCTACTCTGCCGAGAATGGGGACAGGTGACAGTGTCTTGCTGGGATGACATAAAACTAGCAAAGGCCTTGGAGAGCATTCCCCTGCCAGTGCTGGACAAGCTGCCTGCTCGCCTCCACTCCCCCGCTACTTGGCCTACAGAACAACGCCCTCTACTGCTAGCGCGTCAGATGGGAAGGATTGTTTCAGCTTGTGCACCAGGGCCTGTTGATATCTATTCACTCTCATACTTCTTTCCTCTATAGGCATGAGAGTGGAAAGGTTCTGCTTGTACCGTGGGTCCAGGAGAGTGAACACCCAGTAATTGGTGTTTGAAAAAATGCTTCTAACACGAGGGTCACGGGATAGGCAGCCTAACATGAAGTCTGCCATGTGCGCCAGAGTCCCAACACGCAAGAATTCCTTCTTCTCACTGGCCTGACTCTCCATTTCCTCCTCCTCCTCCTTCTCTTCAGCCCATACACGCTCAAGAGTTAAGAAGGACTGAGCATTGGTAGCCTCTTCTGTCTCGCTGACATTCTCCTCCTCCTCCTCATCCTCCTCCTCCGATACGCGCTGAGAAACAGACCGGCTCTTGGGCGGTGGGACTTTTGTCACCTAAGCTCAGCAGTTTGAGCACCGCCTGCTGGCGCTTAGCCAAGGCACTGCTGCTGTGCCTAGAGCTACCGACTGAAGGCGCCGTGCCCAGTAATTCAGAGGAGGAGGTGGAGGCATAGTACGTCTGAGATACCGTGACCGAGGTAGGCCCCACAATCCTCGGTGTGGGCAGTACATGAGCGGCCCCAGGGTCAGTCTCGGTCCCAGCCTCCACCAAGTTAACCCAATGTGCCGTCAGTGAGATATAGTGTCCCTGCCCGGCAGCACTTGTCCACGTGTCTGTGGTTAGGTGGACCTTCTCAGAAACAGCGTTGGTCAGGGCACAAATGATATTCTGTGACACGTGCTGGTGTAGGGCTGGGATGGCACATCGGGAAAAATAGTGGCGGCTGGGGAACGAATACCGAGGGGCAGCCACTGCCATGAGGTTGCAAAAGGCCTCGGTCTCTACCAGCCTATAGGGCAGCATCTCCATGCTCAGCAATTTGGAGATGTGGACGTTGAGGGCTTGGGCATGTGGGTGGGTGGAACTGTATTTCCTCTTGCGCTTCAGCGTCTGCTGTAAAGACAGCTGAACACTGCGTAGGGACACATTGGGAAGGGTCCAGAAAACAGTTCCTCAGAGTATGCCGGATCGCATTCCAAATTTTCCTGGGAGGGGGCAGACTGGGGGGAAGGAGGTTGAGGTGGAGGAGCCAGAGGAGTGCTCCCTTGGGTAACATGGGTGGACTGCGTGGAAGACTGACTGGTGGACAAATTACTTGAAGCATTGTCCGCAATCCACGACATCATCTGTTCGCACTGTTGTGGTTTCAACAATCCTCTACCACATGTCCCTGTAAGTTTAGACATGAAGCTAGGGAGTGTAGCTCTGAGGCGTTCCCCTGCTCCCTCATCAGCAGGTACTGTCTCACCCTGCCCAGGACCATGGCCTCTGCCCCCTGCAGTAATTGAATGCCCACGTCCACGCCCATGCCCTCGTCCTCGACCCTTACCCTGGGGTTCAACATTTTCTGTATATAAGTGTATTATATATAAAAAAAAAATAATTAAATGGGCCTGCTCTACTGAAACCCACAAACTTGTTCAATCTGAACAAGTTAATATATAGGTGGATAAGTTAGATCAAAATTAAGTATGTTATTACGTACCTTGCAGTATGGAGCAATTACACTGAAACTATTAGATTAGTAACGTGACGTGCAGAATATATCAGAGAGAAAACTCAGCCCCTGCTGACTGTGGCTATATTAAGTGCAACCCAGAAAAATGTTGCACTAAGATTTTTCTAATGTAGCTGTATCAGTGAGAGCAAAAGACCTTTTTTAATTACGTGACGTATAGAATGGGTCCCCTGGACAGAAAATACGGATTGTGCTTTGTATATTGGTGGATAAGTTAGAGCAAAATTACGTATTTTATTATGTACCGTGCAGTATGGAGCAATTACACTGAAACTATTAGATTAGGCAGACTTGGTCTGCTTAAGTGCAGCCCAGACAAATGTCGCACAGAGATTTTTCTAATGTAGCTGTATCAGTGAGAGCAAAAGACCTCTTTTAATTACTTGACGTACAGAATGGGTCACCTGGACAGAAAATACGGATTGTGCTTTGTATATAGGTGGATAAGTTAGAGCAAAATTACGGATTTCATTACGTACCGTGCAGTATGGAGCAATTACACTGAAACTATTAGATTAGGCAGACTTGGTCTGCTTAAGTGCAACCCAGACAAATGTCACACAAAGATTTTTCTAATGTAGCTGTATCAGTGAGAGCAAAAAACTTTTTTTAATTACGTGACGTACAGAATGGGTCACCTGGACAGAAAATACGGATTGTGCTTTGTATATAGGTGGATAAGTTAGAGCAAAATTACGTATTTTATTACGTACCGTGCAGTATGGAGCAATTACACTGAAACTATTAGATTAGGCAGACTTGGTCTGCTTAAGTGCAACCCAGACAAATGTCGCACAGAGATTTTTCTAATGTAGCTGTATCAGTGAGAGCAAAAGACCTTTTTTAATTACGTGACGTATAGAATGGGTCACCTGGACAGAAAATACGGATTGTGGTTTGTGGTGACTGGATAGCTGAACTGTGACACACAGAATTGTTCCACACAGCTGTATGAAATGGATTTGTATCACTGAGATAAAACAACAAAAAAATATATATATATTTTTTTTTTAACGTGATGTGCAGAATATATCAGAGAGAAAACTTAGCCCCTGCTGACTGTGGCTATATTAAGTGCAACCCAGACAAATGTCGCACAGAGATTTTTCTAATGTAGCTGTATCAGTGAGAGCAAAAGACCTTTTTTTATTACGTGACATACAGAATGGGTCACCTGGACAGAAAATACGGATTGTGGTTTGTGGTGACTGGACAGCTGAACTGTGACACACAGAATGGTTCCACACAGCTGTATGAAATGGATTTGTATCACTGAGATAAAACAACATAAAAACTATTTATATTTTTTTGGTTTTGTTTTTTTTAACGTGACGTGCAGAATATATCAGAGAGAAAACTCAGCCCCTGCTGACTGTGGCTATATTAAGTGCAACCCAGACAAATGTCGCACAGAGATTTTTCTAATGTAGCTGTATCAGTCAGAGCAAAAGACCTTTTTTTATTACCTGACGTACAGTATGGGTCACCTGGACAGAAAATACGGATTGTGGTTTGTGGTGACTGGACAGCTGAACTGTGACACACAGAATGGTTCCACACAGCTGTATGAAATGGATTTGTATCACTGAGATAAAACAATAAAAAAAAAATTGTTATATATGGCGATAGCTGCACTACTAGTGCCAGCCAGCCAAGCCAGGAGACAAAAAAAAAATTTCTTGTAGCCCTTAGAAGGGCTGTTGGGTTCTTTTCAGATCACTCCTGCCTAACAGAGAACTAAATCCAGGCCCTAACACTCTCCCTGAAATGCAGCAGATCTGTCCCTAACGACATCCAGGCAGCGACTGAGCCGAGCACCGCGGGCAGTCACTAGTATATTCCAGGGTCACCTGATCAGGCCAGCCAACCCCTGCTATCGACATGTAAGGGCCCCACGTGATGCTAGGTGTACCGCAGAGTCTCCTGGCTTGTGATTGGCTGAGTTTATAGGCGCCAAAAATTCAAAATGTGGGAGATGTCATTTCCTCAAGCATGGCGAGATACTCGTCCGAGCAGCGAGCACTTACGAGTACCCTAATACTCGAACGAGCACCAAGCTCGGGCGAGCATACTCGCTCATCTCTAGTTATAACATGACTAATGTAAAAAATGAAAATAAGATATCATATAGTACATGCAATCTCTTTCTAACAAAGCTAGAACCAGCCCTGTACCTCACATGGATCCAGAGATCTCCCCATTCATTGTTCCAAATGCTGTGCTAGATTTATTTCTGGCTGGCAGCTAAGGCATGTCCTTTCTCAGGGCGTGCCATTTCTGCTGTAGCTCTTTCCCTTTAATTGCCACAGCTTCCAACAGAAGCTATGAGCTTGTGTAACCACCTTAGTGAGGTGGACAAGAAATAAGGAAAAGAACAAACTGCAGATGGTGTTAGACATACATTTTATTTAACAGCTCAGTGGCTATACTGCATTTTTATGACATACAATGACGTAAGTATTCCAATCCAAACGCTGGTTTAAAAAAATGTAAATTTCCAGACACAAATTTCGTAAAACAAAAATAAAAAAAATAAAATTGCTTTTTTCAGGTTCCTTGACAAAATACATTTTTTAAATAACACCCAACATGTTTTTGCTAAAAAAAGATACATTTTTTACCATCTGTTAAAAAACAACGCATCCAGACATTGCTTCTTCTGATATCCCTGCATATGTTTAACCCTTTCACGACCGGAGGTTTTTTCGGTTCTGCATTTTCGTTTTGCGCTCCCTGCCTTCAAACAGCCATAACTGTTTTATTTTTCTGTTCACATAGCTGAATGAGGGCTTGTTTTTTGCGGGACAAGTTGTACTTTCCAACGCCACCATTTAATATTACATATGGTGTAGTGGGAAGCGGGAAAAAAATTCCAAATGGGGTGAAATTGCAAGAAAACCGCTATTCCGCTACAGTTCTACGGGTTTCTTATTTACAGCGTTCGATGTGCATTAAAACTGACCAGTTACTTTCATTCTACTGGTCAGTACGAATCCGGCAATACCTAATATGTATAGTTTTTCCTGCGTTTAGATGGTGATAAAATAATTAGAAAGTTGCCCTTTTTTTTTTTTTTTTCCTTGTCATATCTTGACCCCTATAACTTTTTGGTATTTATGTGTACAGAGCTGTATGGGGGCTAATTTTTTGCGGGGCGGTCTGAAGTTTTTATTGATACCATTCTGGGGTGTGTATGACTTTTTGATCACTTTTTATTTAATTTTTTTTTTTGAAAAAAAAAGCGACAAAAAAATGAGAATCGCCATTTGGACGCTTTTTTCCGCCACACAATTCGCCGTATTGAATTTTTTTTTTATATTTTAAAAGTACGGGCGTTTTCGGTCACGGTGATACCCATGATGTCTATATTTATTGTTATTTAGGTATTTATTTTTTACTTATACGGAAAGGGGGGTGATTTGAACTGTTATATTTTTTATATATTTTTTAACATTTTTTTAAAATTTTTCTGTGATTATTTTAAAGCTCAAACATCATCTGATCTATTGTGTTTAGTTTTTTTTCTTTATGAGCAATCATGGATTTACTAGATGCAGTTAAGTCCATGAATTGCTCATTTCTTATCCTGGCCTGCCATCTAGTGGCCAGAATAAGAATTGCAGTTTGAAAACTGTAATCCTCACCAGCGAGGATTACAGTTTTCATATGGTGTACAGACACCCCGATTGGCCAATCGGGGCGTCTGTACACCACCCGGAAGCGTGGGCTTCCGGGTTCAGACGCATCCTGATGCCGTGATCACGTGTGATCACGGCATCAGTAAGGCCCTGGAAGTCGCCGCCGATGGAGGTGAGAAGCGGCAAGTCTCTGCTGTTAGAAACAGCAGAGACTTGCCGGCCATGACGCCCGCCGCACCCGCGAGCGGGCATCATGTCCCCGCACCGCCCGCGCGCTGTACACGTACGGCGGCGGTCGGGAAGGGGTTAAACACCAGCAAGCATTTGCCCCCAAAAAGTGATAATATTTTGATCTTTTTTATTTTATTTTATTTTTTAATCTGGCAGTTCAATGCCTTTTTAAACAGTCTGTTTGTTACCACCGGCTACCATTCATTTACCCATAGACATATACTGTATAGTATGTCACTATCACTTTGATTTTACTAATGCTGACTTAGCGTCATAGAGCTTGACAAGATACAAGACTAGAAGACTACAAAGTGCCATACACAACTTTTCATAGCAATCTGAGCACTTCTGATTCAGGTTGAATTTATTGTACCCAAATTAAATCTGCTGACCGATTTCTTTGAATTTGATCTGAAAGGAATTTCAAAAACTTTGTTCATCTCTACATTCAGTTGACTTTGCTGCTACGAATACAAAACAATAGCAAAATCCATCCAAATCAACATTGTACAAATATTCACTTATTTTGATGTTTACAATGGTTTCAGTGTTAGGATTGCTCACATACATGTATGAGCTAAATATTTTGTTGGTCTGCGACATTACAGGAGCAGAACACGGAAAATAACAGAAGCGCCGATCCACTGCAGAACAGACAGTGCTTGACAGATCACGTTAACTGTAATGGGGTCTTTTGGGGTTTCTTTCATGGAGCTGGAAATTCAATGGACAAAACAGTGCGGAAGATGTTATTTCATCCTGCTTTTTTAATGGAATCTATGATGCAGGCTCCTAACGGAGCATCTAAGATGTGCAGATGTGAATGAACCTTCGTAGCAACCTTTTCACCTTTTTAATCTTTACCGCTATAATGGTTCACCACCAGTCTCAGCACTTGAAAGCCCTATCTGTCTTCAGTTCAGCTTTAACGCGAAGCACATATGCCATAAGCTTTATTGCCACACTGTGAGCTTTCCCATCATCAATTATTATTTCTTACTATAGAATTTGTGATTATTATTCAAGCCTCACAGTGGTCAGCTGTAACTTGATATACTGTTTCTTTACAAGGTGACTGGCTTAAAGTGACTATTATACGGACCACTAATGGCTGTATATTGCCTAGAATGCACAGTGTGCAGCACCTGACTTTCACGCTGTGCTAAGGCCTCGTCCACATTTCCGTGTCAGTGACACATCCGTGAAAAAAAGCGTACGTGTTTCATCCGTGAAGCTGTCCGTGAAGGATCCGTGGTTGGTCTGTGTGTCCGTTTTTACCATCCGTGTGGCATCCGTAATTCACTGACGTTGCTCAGCTGAAAAATAATTTCCAAAGAAGCTCCTATTAGTCATCAGTGAAAAACGGACGCATCACGGACACAACACGGATGTATGTCAGTGATTTTTCAAGGACCCATAGACTTCAATGGGCGTGCTTGGTCCGCATCACGTATCAAAGTAGTGCATGTCTCGGTGATTTTTTACTGACCCACGCTCAGTAGAAAAATGCTGAAATGTGAACAGATACATTTAAATCAATGGGTACGTGTGCTGTCTGTGAAAAACGCGGACAGCACACGTCAGTGAAAAACGGAAATGTGGACGAGGCCTAACTGTGTGCAGTGATATAGAAATCTATGTATCAAGAAACATTCAGGGTGAAATGACAAAAATAAGGGTGCATTCACAGGACAGTATCTATTTTATGGCAAGGATCCGCAAAAAATACTGATGGTGTCCGTGTGAAATCCATGCTGCATCCATTTTTTTTGTTGTTCACAAAATGGACAAGAATAGGACATGTCCTATCTTTTTTGCAGGACTGTGGAATGGATATATGGATGTGGACAGCATATAGTAAGAATGAATGGGTCCGGATCCAATCCGCAAAAAAGATTGTGTGAATGGGGCCCAATTCTTACTATTACTGGTTGTTTTCAAGAAGTAGAATAGAAGATAACACAAACATCTTTCCCTTAAGCAATTAGAGTAGTAAAACTGTATATTTTATATAGCAGATATTAAATTACTTTATTAGCCCTTAGAGGGATTTCTTGGAGTTCAATATTTGTCTTTAGGATTGGTCATTTGTATCTGATTGGTGTGGTTTCAACCTCTCAGGCCGATGCCTCTTCATAACTTTGGCGGATCCACCGCGAGCACATGGGGTTATTAAGCACCGGTCTTAATAAATGACCCCCAATGTCTTCTAGGCAGATAGAAATAAATAGAAGGTGACCATGCTTGTGCTCTCATTCACTTTGAGGGGCCTGTTCTTAAGACTGGAGCAGGTCCCAGAGGTAGGAACTGCCCCTACCTGACATTGGTGGCATAACTTAACATATGAGATAAGACAACCCCTTTAATAATGAATTTCGATAGAGGAGATGACAAGATATGAGAAAGGTCATTCTCTGAAACGCATCTGGTGTGAATACAACTGCATAATCCTTTTATTTATTGCATTTCCTTAAGCCTCAAAGATCAACTAATACCTCTACCCAACACACATGCAAACTAGAGTCCAGGAAATCGGGAGACCAACTGCAGCTGGTTCCACTCACAGTGTGAAGTATGACACTCTATGGAGAAGATGAGCTGTGCCTGACCGGGAGGTCCATGGTGAACAGAAGGCCTGATATCCAAACCTGCTAGCTCTGCATCTTATACAGCACAAAGCAATACTCCACCAAACATGGGAAAAAAGTGTGTACGTGTGAGCGATGCTATGTCCATCAGGGTGTGGTAAGGCTCATAGCTTAATAAAACATACCGCTTACAGTCAATGTAGGAACTATATCATACTTATGAGGCTAACTAATTAATAAGGATCAGTTCTACTTTCCCAAAGAGGCCTGGAATACACCCTATAATTTTAATAAGGAACTACAGTCATGGCCAAAAGTTTTTAGAATGATACAAATATTAATTTTTACAAAGTCTACTGCTTCAGTTTTTATAATGGCAATTTGCATATACTCCAGAATGTTATAAAGAGTGATCAGCTTAACAGCAATTACTTGCAAAGTCAATATTTGCCTAGAAAATGAACTTTATCCCCCAAAACAAATTTCAACATCATTGCAGCCCTGCCTTAAAAGGACCAGCTAACATTGTTTCAGTGTTCAGTTTCAGCTCCATTAACACAGGTGTGGGTGTTGATGAGGACAGGGCTGGAGATCAATCTGTCATGATTAAGTAAGAATGACACCACTGGACACTTTAAAAGGAGGCTGGTGCTTGGCATCATTGTTTCTCTTCTGTTAACCATGGTTATCTCTAAAGAAACACGTGCAGTCATCATTGCACTGCACAAAAATGGCCTAACAGGGAAGAGTATCGCAGCTAGAAAGATTGCACCTCAGTCAACAATCTATCGCATCATCAAGAACTTCAAGGAGAGAGGTTCCATTGTTGCCAAAAAGGCTCCAGGGCGCCCAAGAAAGACCAGCAAGCGCCAGGACCGTCTCTTAAAAGTGTTTCAGCTGCGGGATCGGGCTACCAGCAGTGCAGAGCTTGCTCAGGAATGGCAGCAGGCAGGTGTGAGTGCATCTGCACGCACTGTGAGGCGGAGACTCTTGGAGCAAGGCCTGGTCTCAAGGAGGGCAGCAAAGAAGCCACTTCTCTCCAGAAAAAACATCAGGGACAGACTGATATTCTGCAAAAGGTACAGGGAGTGGACTGCTGAGGACTGGGGTAAAGTCATTTTCTCTGATGAATCCCCTTTTCGATTGTTTGGGACATCTGGAAAACAGCTTATTCGGAGAAGACGAGGTGAGCGCTACCACCAGTCTTGTCTCATGCCAACTGTAAAGCATCCTGAAACCATTCATGTGTGGGGTTGCTTCTCAGCCAAGGGAATCGGCTCTCTCACATCTTGCCTAAAAACACAGCCATGAATAAAGAATGGTACCAGAATGTCCTCCGAGAGCAACTTCTCCCAACCGTCCAAGAGCAGTTTGGCGATCAACAATGCCTTTTCCAGCATGATGGAGCACCTTGCCATAAAGCAAAGGTGATAACTAAATGGCTCAGGGAACAAAACATAGAGATTTTGGGTCCATGGCCTGGAAACTCCCCAGATCTTAATCCCATTGAGAACTTGTGGTCAATCATCAAGAGACGGGTGGACAAACAAAAACCTACAAATTCTGACAAAATGCAAGCATTGATTGTGCAAGAATGGACTGCTATCAGTCAGGATTTGGTCCAGAAGTTGATTGAGAGCATGCCAGGGAGAATTGCAGAGGTCCTGAAGAAGAAGGGTCAACATTGCAAATATTGACTTGCTGCATTAACTCATTCTAACTGTCAATATAAGCTTTTGTTACTCATAATATGATTGCAATTATATTTCTGTATGTGATAAAAACATCTGACAAACACACATAAAAACCAGAGGGCAGCAGATCATGTGAAAATATAATATTTGTGTCATTCTCAAAACTTTTGGCCATGACTGTATATATCTTCACACTACTAGTTTGCAACAAATAAAGATACGTTACAATTTTGTGTGCCCCGCAATTTATATTATCCTAAAACGTATTGACTCAGAGATAGATTATTATATTTGTTATTAATTGTACAGGTAGTTGTATGTATTGTATGATTATTTTTATGTTTAATTTTTATATTAAATGCATTTTATGTAATATTGGTAATTAGTGTGGTCAGATATTTTCCTATGAGAGGCGGTGTCATTTAATTCACTTTTATATCCTTGTTTATCAGTCTTTTGGGTTGACTGGTAGATTTAGCACTCTTATTCCTACTACTTCCTGTACTAGTGCTTGGTGAGCCACTGAACTTATTATTATCTGTGTGTGAACATATAGTAGGTGTGTTCATATGTGTTTAAAGGGGTACTCTGGGCATTTCAGTTAGGGCTCATGCACATGACCATTGTTTTTTTTTTTTGCGGTCTTCAAACTGCAGATCCACAAAACGCGGATACCAGTTTCCACATTTTGCGGACCGGAAGGGCTGGCCCCTAATAGAACAGTCCTATCCTTGTCCATAATACGGACAATAATAGGACATGTACTAACCGGTGAAAGGAAGATATTTTAGTACTTTCTTACCTGTACCCGATCTGCTGATGCTGCCGTTGCTGCTGTACTCACAAAGGCTGCGGGATATTCCACCCAGGTCCCGACCAGACATGTGCACTTCTTTTCCTATTCAGCTGCATTTATTATAATGCAGCTAAACATGAAAAGATGAGCACTCATCCGGGACCTGGGTGGAATATCCCGAAGCCTGTTTCAAAACAGGAGACGGCAGCATTGGCAGAGCGAGGGACAGATAAGAAACATCAAAAAATCTTCATTCCACAAATTAGTGCCAACTACCAATTAACTGAAATGGCCAATGAACCCCTTAACCTCTTCCCGACCGCCCCACATAAATTTACGTTGGCGGTCAGGCATTTAAGATTGGCTCCTGCTACTGAGCAGAGCAGGCACCATACATAGCCAGCTATATTAAATAGTAGGCACCCAGGACTAATGTATGTGATTGATGATAACGTTGCTCGCGCACATATAACCCCTCATATGCTGTGGTCAAATGTGAGGTTACAGACTGGGAGCGCCCAATCCCGGCCGTGCCCGGTGAGGATCAGGGGAGACAGGTGCAGTGTGCAGCAGCCTCTGTACTCATTAGTTCCTATGGAGAGTAGAGATGAGCGAATCATGCAAAATTTTATTCGCCGAACATTTGCCAAACTTTTCCTAAGATTCGTATATTAGACGAATAGATTTGTTGAATTTGCGTACAAAATATATACGTAATTATATGGCTTTTAGCAAACATTCACTCACTAATAACGAACGTTCAGGTAAAAAGGTACGCAACCTCTTTGAACACGTACGCATAAGCGTACAAAGTGATTATGAAAATGATGGGCTTTGCTGGAGAGGAATGGTGGAGCAGAAGGAATGCTCTGAGTCTGTCCCCTGGCTTCATATGGATACTGGCTGAGACTGAGATGAGCGTGCCATCCATTCCACTACCTTATCCACTTTCTCCTCCACTACAATTTTGCGCCTTGGTGGGTTAGCCTGGTGGAACAATGGCCAAGTATTGCAAATACTACTAGTAGATGCTCCAGGTCCTTTGGCCCCCCTGTGCCACCTTCTCCTTTTTTTTAAGAGCTCGAGGTCTGGCTGGAACTGGACCCTTTTTGCTTATCCATTCCAGACATTTTTCAATTCACTCTGTGGCCCTGCAGCTGGTCTTTTTCCCTGTATCTCCCTGTCTCTCCCTATCTCTCCCTGTCTCTCTCTCCCTGCCTGATTAATTACAAGCCCTAAACTGGCCCTGCACTTGCCCTGCAGTATCTCTGATATATGTAATATGGATTGCCAGAGCAATTACACCCCAATTTTCACAAAACAGGTCTCAGAGTCTCAGAACTTCACACACAGTGCTTCTGCCCGTCTCAGCAGTCGCAGCAGAAGTGATGCGTCACTGGCTTACCGAGCCTGAGCCAATCAGAGCAAGCCCTGCCCACTAGGTCAGGTGACCGCTTTCTTCCCGGGCTTTTGTACACGATAAACGAACTAACAGTAAAATTCCGCTAATGAATTGAATTTGTATGCAACAGCGTATAGAGTAAGTTATGCATAGCAATAGCATATAATTTATAGGACAAACTACGTAGCGAATGCGTACAAAGCCGAAGCGAATCACCTAATATTCGGATTCGCTTTGCAGCTAAAAATTTCCAAGATTCGATACGAATCAACAAATCGGTGAATAGATTCGCTCATCTCTAATGGAGAGCCTACCTGTGGCAGGGCTCCATAGAAACACAGTGTAATCACCCTAGACTAATGGATCGGAGTCTATGAGAAAAGCAATCTAATGACTGCTTGCTATAGTTCCCTAGGGGAACTATTAAAAAGTGTAACAAAACAAAAAAAATCTTTAAAAATATTAAAAAATATAAAAATTCAAACCACTCCCTCTCCTTAAAATTAAAATAAAAATACATAAATAATTTTAAAATTTAATATCATGGGCATTGCAGCATGCGGAAATGCCAGTACTATTATAATATAAAAATATTTATGCTATTTGACAAGCAGCAAAACTGAAAAAAAGTCAAAATGGCTAAAATGAATTGAAAAAAATTGAATAAAAAATCAAATTCAAAAGAATCAAAAAGTCACAAACCCCCTGAGAATGGTATCAATGAAAAGTACAGATCGGCTCGCAAAAAAATGAGCCGACACAGCTCCATGTAAAATAAAAAAAATAAAAAAGTTATGGGGGTCAGCATATGGCACTGCAAAGGAAAAATTAGTTTTTACATTTTTTCAGTTTTTAAACGTACTGACCTGGAGAATAAAAGTAGCAGTTTTACCACATAGGAAACATAGGTGATTCACTGATGGTTGCTCAGAGATGTTGTTTGTAAACATTCAGTTTTTTATCACGCGCGTGCGAAATGCATCCATACGCATCGCACCCGTGCGGAAAAAAACTGAACGAACGTACGCAATCACAGTCCAAACTGACTGCGATTACGTGTGGATTGGTGTGAGTTTTCTGGAACGCACCCTGAACGCATCCGGACTGAATCCGTGACGCTCGTGTGAAAGGGGCCTAAATGGTGCCATTAGAAAGTGCATCTTGTCCAGCAAAAAACAAGCCCTCATACGGCTATGGTAATGAAAAAATTTTAAAAAAAGTGACGGCTTTGGGAGGGATGGGATTTAGGCCTCTTTCACACGAGCGTCGCGGATTTGTTCAGGATGCGTTGCGGATGCGTTGCGTTAAAAACGCGCAAAAGTTCACTAAAAAGTACTCAGTTTTGTGTGCGATTGCGTTCCGTTTTGCGTTTTTTCCGCGCGGATTGCATGCATTTTTAACGCGCGTGAAAAAAAACGCAAACATTTAGTCCAAACACCTGTTGCCTTGGTTAACCTATATAAATAGCCCCAGAATGCAGTTTGGTTAGGGCAATCTCCATTTTTTGGTGAAGTGATAGTTTGGTTGTAGTTTGGTGGTGTTTCATCAGCAGAATGTCTGGTTTCCCTGTGTCTCCTACCGATAATGTTCTTTTGCATTGGTTAATTTATCGCTGTTTTGGTTATCGGCCTGAAATGGTCGAGGATGAACCTCTGCGGAGCAAGCGAATGTGGGTGCATCCTCTAATTTCTCCGCGGCCCAGCCTGGGACAATTTGTTTTGCTATTTTCTGACCTTCATCAGCACCCTGTCAAGTTTTTTAATTACTGTCGCATGGGGGTGGCCACTTTTGACCGTCTGTTGGATGATTTGCGTCCTGGGCTCACGTTCCAGGACACGAACATGCGTCATTGTGTTTCTCCCGAGGAACGCCTTATTATAACGTTGAGGTTAGTGTAATGTTTATTAAGTAATATGCTTTCATTGTTTTGGGGGGTACATCTAGTATATTCTCCCCATCTGTAATCTGTTTGTATTGTGTTGGCTTTTTTAATGTAAATTCTAATTTATTTTTTGTTTCCTTTTCAGATTTCTTGCGACGGGCAATTCTTTTAGTTCATTACATTTTGAGTTTCGTATGGGGACCTCCACGATTGCTGGAATAGTGATAGCAACCTGTCACACCATTTGGTTGCGGCTCCGAGCTGCTATGCTGCCGCTCCCATCTACGCAGCAGTGGTTGGATATAGCCCAGGGCTTCCTGGAGAGGGCACATTTTCCAAATTGTCTTGGTGCCCTTGACAGGAAGCACATACGGGTGAAGAAGCCACCGAACTCAGGGTCCCGTTTCTTCAATTATAAGCAGTATTTCTCTGTAGTTTTGTTGGCATTGGCTGACACAAACTACAGGTTTATATATGTAGATATTGGGGCCTATGGTAGTTCTGCAGATGCTCGCATCTTCAGGGCTTCCAGAATGAGTCGGTGGCTTCAGTCCAACCGACTCAACATACCGCAGCCAACTAATCTTCCTGGCTCCTCTGGTCCCCCTGCACCTTATGTCTTTGTTGGCGACGAGGGTTTTGCACTGTCTCCAAACCTCATGCGTCCATTCCCCAGACGAGGTTTGGATGACAAAAGGCGCACTTTTAATTTTCGGCTAAGCAGGGCCAGAAGGTATGTTGAGTGCGCTTTTGGAATTCTTTCCAGCAAATGGCGGGTTTTCCTTTCTGCCATCCAGCTGGCACCTAAAAATGTCAATGGGGTAATAAAGGCGTGTATAGTGCTACATAACTTTATACGCACTTATGAGCCCACCCCTGAGGAACCAGCTGTCAGTTTGGAAACACCTGCACAAGGAGAAGCGTCTCAACTTGGGAGAGCTGGATCAGCTGGCCTCAGGGTGCGGGAATTATTTTCCGTTTATTTTATGTCCCCTACAGGTTCAGTTCCTTTCCAGCACCATTACTCAAGTCGTGGAGATATATAATTTTTTTTTTCAGGACTCTTCTTGCTGGATGGTTTTTTTAGCTAGGGTTTAAATTTTTTTTAAGATAGGGACTCGCAAGACAATGAGGACCCTTGACGTGGGTTGCGAGCTTACATATTTTGCATGCCTATGATTTTTTACAAATGTGTGTAAAATATAAACTAATACCTCATCTTTTTAAACATATAGTAACGTTGAGTGTCCTTTTTTTAAAAAATTTAAATAGTCAATTGATATTTTGAACATTTTAATAATTTTCTGAATGTTAATAAAACAAATTTACCAAACTCTGGTATCCATTTTTTGAATAAAGAATATAAAAAACAAATATAACAAAATTATAAATTATAGAACCGACCTGGTGTGGCCGGATGACCCTCTGTATGTGAGGGCTAGTAAGTGGCAGTGGCCGGAGCTGAGGGGCCAAAATGTTGACCCTCAGTATGTGAGGGCTGGTAAGTGGCCGGAGCTGAGGGGCCAAAATGTTGGGAAGGAGCATGCTGTGCGGCAGATGATGGGGGTGGGACAAAGCCAGATTCAAGATGTGAAGGTGTGAAGTTGGCGACGAGGATGGGATCCCTGAAAGGAGCACCAGGACTCGCTCGGTGTCCCAACCCTCGACCGATGCCACGGGCACCACTCCCTCCCGAAGGGGACTGATCACCCTAACCGACCACGGTAAGTTATATATACACTGTATGTGATAACTTACCTGTGGCTCGAGGGGGGAGTGGTAGTCTGGGGTTTAGGTTTTGTGGGGCCTGAGTGAAACGTCATGTGACCAGACGCCTGGTGGTCTCCGCCGGGGATTCCGGAAACCTACAGCCCCTCAGGAAAGGTCACGTGGGGATTCAGTCAGATCATGTTAGGGACCCAGACTGGCAGCGGCTGTGAGAACACTTTGAAGTAGTGATTTAGGTGGCGCCTGGGTATTCCGACACGTTACGGACCAGTTACCCAGAGTGTGCGCCTAAAACACTTAGAGTAGTCATCTAGGCGGCGCCTGGGTATACCAGCAAGTTACTCAGAGCGTGCGCCTAGATTAGGGATTTGGGCGGCGCCCGGGTATACCAGCAAGTTGCCCGGAGTGTGCGCCTGGGATGTTGGTGGCGCCTGGGTATACCAGCAAGTTGCTCAGAGCGTGGGGGCTGGGGTATACCGACAAGTTACCCGAGCCTCAGACCAGTTAGTTAGTTGTTAGTTAGTGCGCTGGGTGGTAACCGTTGTGCCCATTGTTGCAACTCCATCACGGGGGCAGTGTTGATTGTAGTTTGAAGTTTGAAGTTTAGCCGCAAGGGTCGGCCCCTAAATTGGGGAGAGGTAGCGGGTGTCTCTCTCTCCCCGGGGGAAATCGAGTGAGATCTCTTTCCCCTCCCCCCGTGATTTATTAGCTAGTCGGAGGACGGTTAACTCAGGTTGGCGAACACGGCCGCGCCAATAGGGCACTGTATACTTCAAGTGTTCAAAAACCCAGCACAGTCTCCCGATTGGTGCTCAGAATGCTGTCAGTCTGGTGGAACAAAGAAGGCAAAAAGATATGTGAAGGATGTGAAAAGCTTGTTTAAGATAATTGGGATGCCTCCAGGAGGCAGATTACAGCCCAGTGAAAGTTTGATCGATGTAGCGAGAGCCTTCTATAGAACTGCTTCAAATCAGAGGAAAAAAAAAGAAAAAAGATGGACTGTGGAAAGTGAATTGAAGGGAGAAGGGAAGTGATTAGAAGTGTAATAGGTTGGTACAAGAAAAAATGGTTGATATGGTTTATGTAAGTGAATTATAGAAAGCTGCAAAATGGCGGATTTGGGAAAAGAAAGGGAAAAAAAAAAGGATTTTCTTCAGTGTTAGTTCAGCTTTGCAGTTTGCAGCTGCAGCCCCCCCTTTGGAATTTATGACTATGATAATCCACTTGTTATGTCTGTGTGGACCAGAAATCTGACCTTGTATGTTGCCAGAGAACCCACTAGCAGATGAAGGTCACACAGCCAAGTTTACTGTGAGTGATATCTGCTCTACTTATGTGATGATGAGGCCAAATTAAGGGTTAAGTTGAGAATGGAAGAAATCATCGCTCACAGGGAAATGTTCTGGCATTAGGCCAAAAAGGAGTGAACACTGGACATTCGGCCTTGAATTTACAACATTATATTCTAGATTTTATGAAAAGAAAACACGAGCACCAGCGGTAAATTAGTCTGGGCAGAAATGTATAATGAAAAGACAAATGATTTCTTTTACATGCTGTCAGCACGGCTCCTAAGATGGCGCAGGAGGACCCAACCGCGCTCCTGCAGACACATCCCCCGCTAGCCCCCTAAGTCTCCTCTTCAGAGGGGTGGACCTGTGAAGTACGTCAGTGCCAAAACCACGCCCGCGGCTCACCTCCTTGTATTCAGTTATCACACAAGATAGCACGTCCTACGCGTCCCAATTTCCGTTCCAGCAGCCATCTTAACTAATCCCATTCCCACTCCGGTGGCCATCTTAACTCCTGCAACTTCCTTTCCAGGTGGCCATCTTAACTGAGGGAACATCAGTCCCTGCCCAGCGGCCATCTTAGTTACTGGTATTCTCCATGACACGGCTACAAGTGGGAAACAATGCACATAGATGCAAGTAGAAGCACAACGAGTACTCAACTTAGTAAATGAGGGATATAAATATAACTGTAATTAGTTAATATTGTTTAATTAGAAATCAAAAATTTTATAAATTAATAACTTTCCTTTTTCTCTTTCTAGCAGCTTGTAAATGTCCAAGAGTCGAGACAATAGTTTAACAATGTGTTGTAGGAGTGAACAACCGAAAACAATGGTATTATGTGCCAGCAACTGATTCATTTAATGTTTCTTTTGATTCACTTAATGTTTCTTTCTACCCCCTCCGTACAGGATGGTTTTTTGTGTGTATCCGTATCCAGGAAAGCTGTGTCTCTGAGAGTTGACTCATTCAGTGGAATGTGAATAAATGTAGCTTGAAGTTGTACTTGTGTGTGGACTGTGCGTGAATGCAGCAGAGAAAATGAAGGAATGTGTATGATGAAATACATTTGTTTTTCTTTATATGCGCATTGGGGATTTTTATTTTTCCTTGGTACCAAATATTTTGACCAAATTCTACATTTTATTTTTGAAAACAAGGCAATGAAACGTTTATGGGCCCTTCATGTTTTGTGTCTGTATTGTCTGATCTGTTTGTTTCTATGTTTGCTTTTTGTCGACTTGTTGTATGTCTAATGTACTAACATCAGAGATCTGACCTCATGGACAACCAAGACAAGACTGACTCAAACAGGGAAGCTCACAGTATGGACTAAGGGGGGAGGGAGGAGGGACAATGCTGACGTCACAGGTACAAAGACAGCCCTTGTGCACATCTCCTAGTTACGAGTACTCTGTTCATTCAAAAGGAAAAAAAGTCCAATCATTTCCACATCCAGAAAAGTTGGGTACTGCTACAAAATGTGCAGAATACACAATATCACACGTTTAGTAAACATCAAAACATCGTTAGGTATCTCAAGAAGGTTGGTTATTAATAAAAAAATTAATGGTGTTGTGTTTTATTTGGTTCAAAAGGTTTACAGTATACAAGATACCCGGGTATTGGTATTGATTAATGTATTGAAATATGCAGGATCATTTGTCAGAATATTATGAAAGTTTGTTTTGAAGTATCCTTTAATTAGACCAGATTTAGAGTCTCACAAAAGTCCTTTTTGATTTGACAGAAGACCTCTTTGGTCTCATTGGTAAGTGTTATTTACATATAGTGTTGGACCGACAAACGTTCTAAGGACATTTGTTTATTTGATCAATGATGGAGAGGAAACCACCTCAGCAACGGCTTATTCTAACATGAACTGAGTTTTTGAGTTGACTTTTTGATTGTGTGGAACTGTTCCGGTGCATCTTTCCTGTGTGCAGCTAAAAAGAGCTGGGACTAACAACCTCGGGGAAAGTCCAGGAGCTGCTACGTCAAGTCTACAAGGTGTGGTAAGACACAGTTGTCAGTAACCCGTCACCCAACAAGAAACAACTTCGACCACGGGTCAGCCATGCTGCACAAGGCCTTGCTGTTCGTACTACAGCTGTCCAGGGGTGGACCTTAACGGTAATCTGTGTGCCTAACCAGCAGAGCTGATGCAGACCAGTGAGGGTGGGAGGTCCTTGTGTCAAAGCTCCTCCCACAGTCAAGGTAACAGACTGTTTATCACCCACTGATAAGAGGCTCTAACATCTACACTGACACCTACACCTGCAACCCCTTCGCCTACATAAGGAGGGGTCATAGACTGCACTTTATAATAACAAGCATCAAGTGATGGACAATTGACTTTGCACCAGAGACTTTTGTTATTATCCAAGAAGATCGAAGAGAAGACGACCACAGAGAGACACTTCTTGTTAGTCCAACACACAGTTTTTTTTTTTTTTTTTTTTTTTAGAAATCCAATGATTCACAAATAGGTTTCTGTCAAATGATTAGGATAAGCCCAAGTACACAGGGGGGTACCTGTTGGGTTTCAGCCTTGGTGAAGACTACCTTTTCCCCTATGTCCGTCTAGACACTTGACAATTAGAAAATCAAAGATGAGGGAAAAATTCAGTCTTTAGGGGGGACTGTGAAGGTGTGAAGGTAGACCGGTCGAAATACTGAATTTTCCCCTCACAGTGTTATGTCATTTGTAGATACATGTATTTAATGCTATACAAATATATATATATATCTCAGCATTGTAAATGCTTATGCAGCTGTATAGAATGTCAGTGTGTCACAAAGGAATGTGTGTATATATATATATACTTTTTACATTATGTTTTTATACTTTGTAACTTTTATAAAGCTTGCGTATAATATATGTATATATTTAACTAGTCCAAGATGGCCCCCGTACTCTTATCAATATGACTTTTTCAAGCTAGTGACGTAGAATGGAATGCAACTTCTATCCAATCAAGAATGATATTGTTTGCTATTTGCATGCTTACGCCCCCTTTCCTTTTTGTATCGAATAAGTACGTGTGTTAATAAAGAAACAAGCCAGAGGCTGTAATGATTTTGCCACAGAAGCACGGCCAAAGGACTTAATACTGGAATCATAAGTCTGTGTTTTGTCCTTAATTATTGTGCGCACCCGTGCTCAAAACAATTCGGAATGACTGACTGAATTCCAGAAAGGACAGGTTTATGTCCACCTCAACAAAGATATTGTGGCCCATATTGTGCAGGCGGGGCAAAACTAGGGCGAAGAGCCTGGTATTGGGGAGGGCGCATAGGAATTTGGCTTGGAGGCCTAGGTGGGGGGCCAAGAATATTCCTATGTAGCCTCCAGTTTTCAAGGGCCCGAAAGACCTCGGTAGGGTCGTTCGGGGGAGTGGCCGCCTCCAAAATAATGCTTATTGCACCTTGGGTGCGCAAATATTGGTCCTCGGCCACTCGCCTTAAAAGAGGACCCAGACTGTGGCCATAGGTGTCGAAATGATCCTCCTGCCGGGCTCTGTGGAGGTAGTCCAGCACACGAGTATTTACCTCCACTTCAGCTGGCGGCAAAGGCCTTTTTCTACGTGCTGCCAGCTGAAGTGGTCGGCCAGACTCAACTGCAGGAGGTATGGGGGTCCTGGAGGAAGACGATGGCCCAGCTTCTGGCTCTTCTTCTGCCTGGGAAGGGGGATTGTCCTCCTCAGCCGCGGAAGAATGTGGAGGACCAGCTGGATCACTTTCCTCCTCCAGGTTGTCCTCAGTTCTGCAAAAGATAAACCATGCACCAAAAACAAATGTAAATTTGATCGGTTGGACAAAAACATGTTTTAAAAAAATAAAAATAAATAAACCATCGAAATATACTTATGGCCGCAAGTCCATGATGTTCCGAAGGAACATAAGTTGCTCCCTATACATGTAGGGCCGCTTCTTCGAAGGCCCAGAACCACTACGGCCGTGCTGGAGCATCTCTTTGCGAAACTGGTCGCGACAGCTTCTCCAGCGATTTTTAACTTCATCAACTACAAACAATGTAAATAACATTTTGTTAACACAGAAAATACAAAAACTCCAACGCAAATACAGCTAATGTCGTCACTAGCTCTGCACATGTCAAACAATGTCCTCACTAGCTCTGCACATGTCAAACAATGTCCTCACTAGCTATGCACATGTCAAACAATGTCCTCACTAGCTATGCACATGTCAAACAATGTCCTCACTAGCTATGCACATGTAAATGTCCTCACTAGCTATGCACATGTCAAACAATGTCCTCACTAGCTATGCACATGTCAAACAATGTCCTCACTAGCTATGCACATGTCAAACAATGTCGTCACTAGCTCTGCACATGTCAAACAATGTCCTCACTAGCTATGCACATGTCAAACAATGTCCTCACTAGCTATGCACATGTCAATGTCCTCACTAGCTATGCACATGTCAAACAATGTCCTCACTAGCTATGCACATGTCAAACAATGTCGTCACTAGCTCTGCACATGTCAATGTCCTCACTAGCTATGCACATGTCAAGGTCGTGCTTTAACATGTGCAATGTAAGTAATGAAGGACTATGTAAAACATATGCTATAGATAAAAATATGGACAGTGCACTTACCCAAGCTCTGGCGTTTTTGTTCAGGGGTCTTTTGCCACATGGCACTGAAAACTTCCTGGGTCACCTCCAGCCAGGCAGCATCCTTTTTGTACCGGTCATGGTACTCGCCTGACCGGGTGTCCCAAAGGCAGGGACGATCCTGAACCAGGGTGATCATTGTTTCCACGTCCATATGTTTACTCGCTTGCCTAGGCATCCTGATACGGCTCCGCACGAAGCTGGGCAATACAAAGTTGTTCCTCCTAGGCAGCACGAGCCAGACACAGGAAAAAAAAACCATTTCCTGTGGAATTCAACTTCTCAGGAGTTGCTTAGTAACATGCGTTAAAAACGCAACGCAACGCATTGCATCCGGATGCAATGCGTTGCGTTGCGTTTTTAACGCACCCCCATTCATTTCTATGGAGCCAGGGCTGCGTGAAAAACGCAGAATATAGAACATGCTGCGTTTTTCATGCAACGCAGAAGTGATGCGTGAAAAAAAACGCTCATGTGAAAAGCCCCATTGAAATGAATGGGTCAGGATTCAGTGCGGGTGCAATGCGTTCGCATCACGCATTGCACCCGCGCGGAAATCTCGCCCGTGTGAAAGGGGCCTTAAAAAAGGAAAATTTAAAAATGGAAAATCACCTCGTCTTGAAAGGGATAAATACACTATAGGTTATGCTATCTATGCATTGCACAGATGTGATCAGAGCTTTTTTTTTTGTTAATTTGTCTGATGTCCTGAAAACAAGAGGTCATTGAAACACCAAAAGTAACACAATGAAAGTCCCTGCAAGCATCTCCTTAAGGAATAGTCAACAGACGTTCAGTTGCACAAGGTAACATCATGCCGGCATACAGAAGCAGGGAAAGGTCTCTGTTCATTAATGTGCCGGGTCTGACATTCTGAACACCTGCAGGGTGTCAATCACGTAGAGAAAAACGAAATGGAAATAACCACAGCCTTGTGCTACAACAGAATGATCAAAATGGGTGCTACTAACAAAATGGTAATAATAATGATATCAATCATAATCAATTCAACAGATAATTAAAGTAATCCCTTTGGAATTTTTTGAGCAAGTGAAAGTTTACATACAATTTTATAATCTGTGCTGCTACCTGATGATGATGTGCAAATCTCAGACTAGGTTCATGCAATGTCTGGGCATTATGGGGTGTTATGTCTATACAGCTGCATATGCCAGCATATGGATATCAATATTCCTCATCAGACAAGAGTCACTAACGAACATTCATTTCAACTACCACAATACTATTGGGTTACTACAGGCAAAACAAGCAGCATCTGCAGCTTCCACAAACAAGATCAACTTTTTCCAGAATGCTCTGACGGAAGGCCCATAGCAAAGGGACTTTGTGTGACAGGAAAACACTAGAGATGAGCGAACGAGCTCGAAACGAGCACTGTACCGCTCGGCTCCCCTGCGCTTGCATGGGCGCAGGCAGCCGCTTCCGTCCTCCCCTTTACCCCTTTAAATAATTTATGTCAGTTATCCATTCACTGGTTGCTACTTTTAAAAAGGACCTGGTCTCCTTTCCAGACATGTCTGTTGTAGTAACTAGTGCATTCCCCATGCAATAATGATTCTGGAGCATCTATTATAATGGCTCTATGTTGTGCCATTCTTTTATTAACCTCTACTAGAAGTTATGAAGAAATTGTCAGAAGTTTGCAGTAAGGATACAGAAGGGTGGTAACCAGTAGGAGGTGTGTACCTGCACAGTCTGACACCAGCAACACTGAATGGACAGAGTCAGACACAACAAAGATATCTGGCAATTTATTTGTAAGCAATAAAAATAGAGAAACAATAGAGTAATGGCAAAACACAGAGCCATAAGAATAAATGCTCCAGAATTGGTATTACATGGGGAATGCATGTAGTTACTACTGCTCAATCCAGTCTTTGAAGTCCAGGAGGAGGTCCTATCAGTGATTGACAGCTATCTCTGTATACACAGTCATAGAAGGAAGGCTGCCAATCACTGATAGGACCATCTTCTTGATTTCAAAGCCCAGAATGAGCTGGAATTTAAATGTGGGTGGAATTTCAGAGGGAAAAAATAATGAAAAAATAATTCTTGGTGTGATCTATCACCACCCAACCCCCCCCCCCCCCCCCATATCACTGAGGAAATAGAAGATCAACTGTATGTGCAAATGGTGCGGGCGGCGCACAATCTATGTTTGGGATATTTTAACTATTCAAACATAGATTGGGAACACGGATCTGCCTCTGCTGCAAAACTGAGAAATTTCCTCAACTTTTTTAAGGATTATTTTATTGGCCAGTTTGTAGAAGATCCTACTAGAAGTGATGATCTTCTGGATCTAGTAATTTCTAACAATGCAGAGCTTATGAGAAATGTCACTATCCATGAAAACCTTGGTAACAGTGGCCCAATATAATTATAATAATGTAAAAAACAAACTAAGGTCAGTAGGGCAAAAACACTTAATTTCAAAAAGGCGAATTTCCCAGAGTTGAGTGCTGCATTTCTGCACATAGACTGGTAGTAACTATTGTCACATAATGACACTAATGCTAAACAGTAAATGGGAGTGCTTTAAATATACTTTGGATAAGTATATTGTTAAATACATTCCAAGAAGTAACAAGTACAAGCAAAAAATAATATTAAGCCCCACATGGCTTACAAAAGGGCAATAAATGACAAAAAGAGGGCCTTTAAGAAATACAAATTGGAGGGGTTAGCTGTAGCCTTTAAAAAGTATAAAGAACTAAATAATGTGCAAGGGTAATAAAATCAGCGAAAATACACAAAGAATTACTAGTGGTGAAAGAAAGTAAGAACATATACAAAAGAAGAGAGGACATCTCATGAGGGTGGTGCCACTGGTGTAAATACCTCAAATAACATGCTTAACTGGTTGACTGGTTGATAGTTTTTTAGAAAAAATTTTAACAGCATTCACCTGAAGGGGCAAATCATGTGATATTTTTATAGAGCAGGTTGTTACAGACACGCCAATACCTAATATGTCTAACATTTATATTTTTGTTAAGTTTTAAACATTAGATGCATTTTTGAACATAATTAAATCTTATTTTTGTGCTGCCAATTTCTGAAAGCCATATTTTTTTTTAAATTTTCGGGCAATTGTCTTAGGTAGGGTATCAATTTCTGCGATTGGTACCATTTTGGGGTAATGGTACACTTTTTGTGAGGGTAGGTTGACCAATAAATGGCTGTTTTGTCATAGTTTTTTTTTTTTTAATTTTACAACGTTCACCAGAGGGGGAATATAATGTGATATTTTTATAGAGCAGATTGTTACAGACGCGGCGATTTCCAATATGTCTAACTTTTTGTTGTTGTTAAGTTTTACACATTAGGTGCATTTTTGAACAGAATTAAATCTTGTTTTTGTACTGGTATTTTCTGAGAGCCATATTTTTTTTTATTTTTTAGGAGATTGTCTTAGGTAGGGTCTCATTTTTTGCGGGACGAGATGACGGTTTGATTGGTACCATTTTGGGGTACATACGCCTTTTTGATCGCGTGGTATTACACTTTTTGTGAGGTAAGGTGACCAAAAATGGCTGTTTCGGCACTGTTTTGTTTTTGTTTTTTTACTGCGTTCACCAGGTGGGGTGGATCATGTGATATTTTTATAGAGCAGGTCGATACAGACGCGGCGATACCTAATATGACTACTTTTCTTTTTCCCTTTTTTTTACAATTTTTTTAAACTTTATTTTTGGAAAAGGGCGTTTTATTATTGTTGTTGTTTTTTACTTGAAACTTTTATTTTTTTAAACTTTATTTTAGAACTTTTAAAACTTTTTTTCACACTTTTTTTTTACTTTTGGGGGTTTGATCCTCTTTACAATGCATTACAATACTTCTATATTGTAATGCATTGGCTGTAAGTGTATTACACTGTGTAATACACTTACAGCTTCCTGCCTGTGAGATCCAGGGGGCTGGATCTCACAGGCTTCCGTAGAAGGCAGCCACGATGCCTAAGGAAGGCATCGGGCTGCCTTCCCTGCCATCGGGTCCCCGTCATAGCAGCGCGGGGACCCGATGGACTCCCCTGCCTGCCGCCCTCATCGCATGTGCCGCGGTCAGCGCTGAACGTGGCACATCGAGGGTAAATGCACCGGCATCAGGGTTTTCACCGATGCTGATGCATGCAGCAGGGGTCCGGCTACTGGGCACAGCCGGTCCGGGCAGGCGCAGCTTCTGCACCTGCCCGATCAGCACGCCGTAGCACTACGGCGCTGGTCAGGAAGTCACTTCCCGCAGCGCCGTACGCAGTGTTCCCTCTAAGCCTGGGCAGCTGCTGAGTGGGATCGACTCAGAGCTGGGCACAGCACCATCAAAGGTGGGCAACAGGAAAACCTAAGATAATTTTCACATCAAAGACTTACAGTGTAACCCCTGCACCATCTAGTATAATACAGTATAATCCATACACCATGCTGTGTAATATACATTATAACCCCTGCACCATCCTGGACAATACAGTATAATCCATACACCATGCCGTATAATATACAGTATAATCCATACACCATGCCATATAATATACAGTATAATCCATACACCATGCTGTATAATATACAGTAAAATCCATACACCATGCTGTATAATATACAGTATACTCCGTACACCATGCTGTATAATATACAGTACAATCCGTACAAAATGCTGTACAATGTACATTATATTCCATACACCATGCTGTATAATATACAGTATAATCCATACACCATGATGTACAATATACAGTATAATCCATACACCATGCCATACAATATATAGCATAACCCCACAGTGTAGGTGTTATACTGTATATTGTACGGCATGGTGTATGGATACTGTATATTGTACATTATGGTGTATGGATTATACTGTATATTATACAGCATGGCGTATGGAATATAATGTACATTGTACAGCATGGTGTACAGATTATACTGTATATTATACAGCATGGTGTACGAATTATACTGTACATTATACAGCATGGTGTACGGATTATACTGTATATTATACAGCATCATGTACGGATTATACTGTACATTATACAGCATGGTGTACGGATTATACTGTACATTATACAGCATGGTGTACGGATTATACTGTACATTATACAGCATGGTGTACGGATTATACTGTATATTGTACATTATGGTGTATGGATTATACTGTATTATACAGCATGGTGTATGGAATATAATGTACATTGTACAGCATGGTGTATGGAATATAATGTACATTGTACAGCATGGTGTACGGATTATACTGTACATTATACAGCATGGTGTACGGATTATACTGTATATTGTACAGCATGGTGTACGGATTATACTGTACATTATACAGCATGGTGTACGGATTATATTGTATATTATACAGCATGGTGCACGGATTATACTGTATATTATACAGCATGGTGTACGGATTATACTGTATATTGTACAGCATGGTGTACGGATTATACTGTACATTATACAGCATGGTGTACGGATTATACTGTACATTATACAGCATGGTGCACGGATTATACTGTATATTATACAGCATGGTGCACGGATTATACTGTATATTATACAGCATGGTGCACGGATTATACTGTATATTATACAGCATGGTGTATGGATTATACTGTATATTATACAGCATGGTGTACGGATTATACTGTATATTGTACAGCATGGTGTACGGATTATACTGTATATTATACAGCATGTTGTACGGATTATACTATATATTATACAGCATGGTGTATGGATTATACTGTACATTGTATAGCATGGTACAGGGATTATAATGGATACTGTACAGCAAATGCATGGCAGTTACACCATGCCGGACAATATATCCTCACGCCATGCTGTACAATATACAGTATATACACAGCGTACAGGTATACTGTATATGTATTGTGTGGCACAGTGTATGCATACTCACACACAAACACACATGAATACTTACAGTTACTTGGCCCTTGGGGATCTCAGACGCCGCTTCCACACTTTGGAGGGGGCTGAGGCCTTGTTCTCTCTTCTTCTTTTTCCTTTTGCCGCGCTGCATGAGGGAGGAGGAGGGGGCCTGCTGGGAGCGCCGCACAGGAACGTCCTGACGAGCTAATGCCAGGACGTTAAGGGAAGTATGGTGTATGCTTGTTCCGAGCCTACTACAGCAGGGCTTCCCTATCGGAACAGGCATACACAATAAAGTCCGGGCTGCGGTGGTGAGCGGGCCAGAACAGGCCCTGAGCGGAGGCACAAAGTAAGCTGCGCGGCCGCGCAGCTTACAGGGAACACTGGCCGTACGTGTACGGCGCTGGTCGGGAAGGGGTTAATGACAAGAGATTGGCAAATTTGGTGCCCATTTTCAAAAAGGGTGATTGGTTTTCACCAGGAAATTATAGACCAGTAACCTTAACATCCATAATGAGAAAAATGTTTAAAAATATTTAAGAGATTTCTACAGGACTACGTCAGTGATAGCCAACATGGTTTTACTAAGAACAGAAGCTGTCAAACTAACCTGATTTGTTTTTATGAGAAGGTGAGTAGAAGCCTGCATAGAGGAAAGGCTGTCAATATTGTGTTTTTGGACTTTGCAAAGGTGTTTAATACTGTCCCACAGAGGACAAATCGGTAAATTGAGGTCTATTGGTTTGGAAAATCTAATTTGTAATTGGATTGAAAATTGGCTTCATGATCGTATCCAAAGAGTTGTGGTCAATGATTCCTACTGTGAATGTTCCATGGTTATAAGGGACGCTCCCCAAGGTTCTGTGCTGGGTCCGCTATTATTTAACTTATTCATTAATGGCATAGAGGATGGGATTAATAGTGCTGTTTCTATTTTTGCAGATGACACCAAACTTTATAATACAGTCCAGTCTATAGTAGATGTTAATAAGTTACAAGCTGACTTGGACAAACTTACTGTTTTGGCCTCCACTTGCCAAATGAGATTCTAAATAGATAAATGTAAATTTATGTACTGGGGGGGGGGGCTAATAATCTGCATGCAGCATATGTCCTAGGGGTAGTGAAACTGGGAATATGCCCTAGGGGTAGTGAAACTGGGAGAGTCACTTGTTGAGAAGGATCTGGGTGTATTAGTAGATCATAGACTAAATAACAGCATGCAATGCCAGTTAGCTGCCTCTAAGGCCAAGAGAATTTTGTCTTGTATTAAAAGAGGTACAGACTTGCAGGATAGGGATGTAATATTGTCACTATACAAAGCGTTTTTGCAGCCTCAACTGGAATACGCAGTTCAGTTCTGCGCACCAGTCCATAAAAAGGATGCCCTGGAGTTAGAAAAAGTACAGATGAGAGCAACTAAACTCATAAGGGCCTGGAAGATCTTTGTAATGAGCAAAGATTAAATGAACTGAATTTGTTTAACATTGAAAAAAGGGGGGGGGCATGATTAACGTTTACAAATATAGAAACGGACCATACAAGAAATATCAAGGGAAGCTATTCTGGAGAAAAAAAAGATTCAGTCAGTGGTTTTACTTAACCAAGTATGAATAAGTCAAAGGAGAGCTTTTACATTTGTCAACTCATTTCACAGATATGAACAGATCTGAACAAGTGCCACCATCTACAAGTTAATCAACACTCGTTTTCACACAGCCCAGTGAATACGACATAAATGATTGTTACTACACATTTTAGGATAGTATATTAATCTTACTTTTAAGACCAGTGACACACTAGCAGTTAATTCCTCTGACAGAGGAACAGCCTGTTGGAAGATATCATATCCAGCACAGCCAGAAAAGGCTGAAGCACCACCAGGCCCCATTGACTGTTTCCGGCATTAGTGCCAGGATTTGGCCAGACAAATACCGCTACAATCAATTGTATTTTTCTGGCCAAATCCCAGGCACTAATGCAGGAAACAGGCTGGATACCTTCAAAATCTCATTATGCTCAGTGGGTTCCGGCAGGGGTCAGGTAGTATCCGGCTATGCTGGATACAATGTCTTCTAGCAGGGTAATTCTCTGCCAGAACTGCCTGCCGAAAAAATTTACCACTGGTGTGAAACCAGCCTTACCCATGTTTGACTTTTACAAAAAGAAATGTGTGAAACCAATGTTATATAGATGAAATTTAATTGAATGCAATTTCTAACCTTATTGATATAGAAGACGTTAAAATAAAAGCTAAAGCAGTTACTGTTCATGCAAATAAAGGCTATTATCTAAAGGAAAGTTATACTATTTTCCTATATGATTTGGCCGCATTCACTTGATCGTTGGACAGCCATGCCCATTTTGGAGATTGCAAACCTCGGATCTGCAAAATATGGACACAGGCCATATAAGGGGGAGGGTTATTATGGAAATCACTGTTAACGAGACGGGGATATGGGCTACTGTGGAGGTCACAAATAAAGGATACTGTGAAGGTCACTGTTAAAGGGGCGGGCACTGTGGAGGTTACTGTTAAGGGGGTGGAAATCACTGTTGAGAAGACGGGGTAGTGTGGAGGTCACTAATAAAGAGGTGGCCACTGCGGAAGTCACTGTTAAAGGGACGTTCGCTGTGGATATTACTGTTAAGGAGACAGGGGACTGTGGAGGTCACTGGTAAAGGGGCAACTGCTATGGAGGTCACTGTAAAGGTAGCAGGGTACTGTGAGGTCCCTGTTAAGGGAGTTGGGTACTGTAGCAGTCACTGTTAATGGGGTGGGCGCTGTGGAGGTCTCTGTTAAGGGGCCGGGAAAGGTGAAGGTTACAGTTAAGGGGACGGTCTGCTATGGAGGTCAGTGTTAAGGGGTGGGGTGCTGTAGAGGTCACTGTTAAAGGGGCGGGCCCTGTGGAGGTCACTGTCAAGGGGGTGGGGTGCTGTGTAACTCACTTTTAAAGGGGGGGGGCTGCTGTGAAGTCAAAGTTAAGGTGGGCTGCTGTGGAGGTCCCATTTTAAGGAGGCAGGGAACTTTGGGTGGGGTCAATGTTAAGGGGTGGGGGATGTGGAGTTCAGTGTTAAGGGGGTGGGGTGCTGTAAAGGTCACTCTTCTTTTGGGAAACCTTAAATGGTCTGGCCTGGCTCTTTGCTTTTTCCTTTGTTAGGACCTTTAGTCCAGCAAACAGCCTTGCTTGGGAAGGAGATTCCACTCACAGCAGCAGTAAACTAATAATGGGTGCTTATCTATATAGGAGTTTTATTAATCTGAGCTGACTGCTACAGATGGACAAAATTTTCTACTTAATTTTCAATGGTATAGTATTGCTGAAACGAGATAGAAAACTGTTGGAAAAAAGGTGTTCAATGAATATTGAGTTTAAATAAAATACCCCTGATGGGGTGTACCGTTGAATCACAACTAGTAAGCGTGAATTCAGTCAAATTGTGGTATGACATTTAAAATGACCACAGCACAAGAGAGGGGTTTTCTGGGATTTCGATACTGACGGCCTACCCTCAGGATAGGTCATCAGTATCTGCTCGATGGGGGTCCAACACCTCGGCCCCCGACGATCAGCTGTTCGAGAAGGCACCAACGAGAGACCTATGTGGCCTTCTTGCAGCTTACCAAGCACGGTGCCGTATATTGTATAGCACAGCCACTATACAATCTACCATGCTGTGCTTAGTAAGCACAGAGAAGCCCGCGGTGCTCATTGGCGTGCTGGTGCCATCTCAAAACAGCTGATCGCCAGGGGTCCTGGAGGTTGGACCCAAGCCATTCAGATACTGATGACCTATCCTAAGGTCCATAAGGACAGAGAACATCATAAAGCTCTCTGACTTTGTAGAAAGCATGTCATAAAGCGTTAGTCCATGGGCTGTGGCTGGAAATTCATCTCAGCCAGATTCAAGAACAGTAAATACTTCTGAGCTGCAAGATATACCCTATGGAAAAGAGTGGTTTGGTTTCTTGGGAAAATGACTCCTTTTTCAGTTATCTCTTAGAATTCCTTTAAATATACTGTATGGTCTTCAGGATCAAAACAGGGGCAGGATCAGTGTGAACAATTACCCTTAAACAGACACAATACAATACATTTTTCTATATTATTGGCTTTATGGAATATTCAGCTTCATTACATCATATTTGGCGATGAATATCTAGCAACTCTCTTTTGTAGCCTATAACAATTCTCTATGAATGCTGATAGAAAGGAGTACATTTTTACCAATTCAACTCAAATGTAGATATTTTGTAAAATACTGTACTAATACCTACACACCCCCCCCCCCTTACTTCAATTTTAAAAAAAAATGATGCGCAGAAGGCACATCAGCAGTAATAGGTTCTGAGAGGCAAGAAATAGTTTTCTTTCAGGCATTGGCATTATGATGGGCACAAAGTCAATGTCAGATGGAGTTTCATCTTAGTGAAATGGGTTTCATTCAAGAAAGTTCATAGTCAGCAGCAGAACTCTAACGTTTTTTCTTACTTAGGGGAATTGTATTGACATTTGCACTTTAAAGAAACGCTTAATTGATTTGCTATTGTTTTGCTTTAAAATAAGGATAAAGTGAAAAGTTTTAGCTGAAAAAAAAATAAAACTTATATTTTCTGGTACATATACATTTTTACTCTGATTATTTCTAATTCTCAATAGTCACCAACGTTTTATACATAGCAATGTAGCAGTGCCGAATGTGTAATTACACTGTTTTTTGCAACTACCGTAGTAACCCACTACATTAAGGGAATATAGTAGTTTTGATCTTTGTCCTATAGAAAACATAGTTGTGCCACAGGACAAACACAGGTATATTACAAAGAAAATCCTGGTGCTTCTTAATGTGTAGAACTATGAACATTTTGTGAAGTCTTCAGTCCTGTGAAAACACAGCGAGTAATATTCAACCAACCAGGGGTGCACCATCAATGAGGCCAGGTGAGCCAATTGCCTCAGGCAGCACCAGGTAGGGGCAAGAGGGCGGCAGCCGAAGGGCCATGGGCTGAACGGAAGGGGTTAGGTCAAGAAATTGGGATTAGGAGGGGGTGCCGTTTTCGCCTCAGGCAGCAGACAGGCTAGGTGTACCCCTGCAACCAACTACCTGAAAGTCAATATCTTTTTGGACTGGAATAGGAAGGATTACACTGCTATATTCTGAGGTTGATGTGTCCATTAAAGCAAATCAGCAAATATTTAGACTTAGATATTTTGTACATATGTGAAATACAGATGCAGCCGAGCTAAACTTGATGGTTAATGAGTAAAGTAAAGAATGACAAGAAAAAAGAGAACTAACTTCTCAATGGATTTCAATGGCTTTTGTCATGAGATAACCGAAAAAAACACTGTGCCATGTGTTACCAGAGTCAATTTTAACTCGGCTACATCTGTACATACATTAGTTTCCGGATGTGTAACTGTTTGGCAGATTAACATCACTATATCACATAGTGTAACTTTTCTCTCCTGTCATGAATTGTCTGAGGTTTAAAAAGTTCTTAGCGCCTCGTCATCTTAAGGACAAATACTCAGTTTGATGTTTATGGCACTTCTGTCCATTTTGTTGTGGCTGCTGGAGATTTTTGAGCTTGGAAAACACCGCACCTTGTGTCTACTAGTGCTTTATGACCCAGTTTAAGGCTACCAGCCAGGATCTGATTTACTGACGGACTGATTTACTATTTCAGATCCTAACACAGATAAAACAGCCACTCAAAGTAGTGGCTGCTTTCCCCAAACTTTCCTTTGGAAAGAACATTCTGTGCTATTAGTTTTCCAACTGAACGTCAACTGTATATCTGCTCTGCTGGTTCCTCTTTGTGACCTTTGTATAACTGGACTTCCCACTAGACACTGAGAAATATGTAAATGGTCACAATCACAGCCAGCTACTATAATTCATGGTTTTCAGATATGTTAATAAAAGGTATAAGATGTACTATACTACAGTATATTACCTAACTCTACCCTACTCAAAAAAGTAACAACAATAAGGCAAATTTATTCATGCTAGATCTCTACAATCAATTAATTTGGTACATGTACTGTATGTAGCCATTAGTCATTCATTTTTTAAGAAAGTATTAGTATTTTGCCCACAGAATACAAGTAATACACATTTAACTTAACATATAAATAGTAAAAATGTCACAATGTTCTTCTGTTAAAATCAGATTACAATCCCTCTTCAATTTAAGACTGAAGCCAATTTTTTCGATTGTGACCTGATGCCTCCAGAAATTAATTATATATTGCGCCTGGAATACTGTAAATGACTATGAACAGCGTTTTGCTTTAAATTTCTTATGTGCTTGAGTAGTAGGCACTTTGTTGCTGTTTAATATTTTATTCCCTGTGCTGCTGCAAAGCTTGTGCTTCTTGAATTGTTAGAGGGACCTCTAGTGCTCCACATGCTCACAATGTCTTCAAGGTTTCCTGTACTAAAGCTTCTTTCTATCGCCATCACTTACTGGATCAAACTTTGTATTTCTGCCTTCATTGTGTAAAGCAAATGCAAACAAATTCTTAAAGAGTAATATTAAACCCCACTGCATAATATAATAGAATTAACCATTTAACTATCACCCATCCGAAATAAAAGGAGAGCCAGTCCCCACTGATGTCCCATAATATTTAGGTATATAGCAATATAAATCAAGCTGCCTTATTGGAATGTCCCTGACCAAGGGAAAGTCTACCTATCATACCTATATTAGTAGGAAACTGCTATAATTCACTACTGCATCCAGTCTCTGCTATTCTTAAAATAGCTGCAACATTTGGCATAGACCCTTAGTTCCATATATCACCATGCAGACTGTGAGGAAGAGCAGATCTGGGCAGTCTAAATCCATGGGTAGGCTGATACCAATGTGGTATTCTGTAACACCTGGTTCCATACTGTGCAGCATTATAGCACTACAAGTATCATGCTTTTACATAAATTCTGCAATGGGAAGCCTTCTTTATCTGACTTGTTCTTTAGGGTATACATCTCAGCATAAGATGCATTCCCTTGATGTGGTCAATGATCAGATGCAAACAATGCATTTCTGAAAAGTAAGTCCCATACAGTAAAGTCAAGTATTAAAGAAGAAATATGGATGACAGACCATGTATACAATGTATTCCTGCATTACCAAACCACTTACACGAGGTCTAAACTTTTCTATATAGTAAGTGGTGTTAAGTTGAATGCACAATTTATCCATCATTATACTTGAAGAGTCTTTACTATGTTCATACCACCTAATACTCTAAGAGAATACATTCTCCCGAAATTCAGCATTTGGACAGGGACACTACCAAAATGACAAGAGATGAAAGTAGGAAACACTGTTATACTTACATTTACTCCCTGTCACTGCAGTGATTGTAACATTAAGAAAGAGCAGGATGAGTAAGACTGATGAGGCAAAATCCATCCTTAAATCCACGGAGTACAGGAAAGTAGCAGGTTCTTCCAGGGAGGCTTCTCAGCACTTCACTACTTGCCCTTTGCCTCTTCTCCTGGTGTCTAGCAGTGGTTTCCAGCTGGCAGACAACTGAGACAAACGCACCCTTGTGTCTTCCCTCAAAGACACCAACCTCCAGGCTGCTGCAAGTCCTACCAGCAGCAGCAGCTTCTCCTGGCTGGAAGATTCTCTCCCATTTCACACCATCACTCAGGGCTAAACTGTCAGCCTGCTCCCCTGATCAGCTTGGCTGCTGAAGCTTCACGCTCACAATGTGTCCTGCATACCCCTTGTGGTGACAGGTGGGAAATGTGACTCTGCGATGAAATGCAGACAATAAAACATGAAGCAGCTCTGCACATGTGCATCAGGACAGAGCCTCCTGCAGATGTCTTCTCGGCTCTCACTCTGCCCTGAGCTCAGAAGAATCTGACACAGCCATGTGAATGTATGGAAGGAGAGGGACTAGACTGTCACACCACATGTCTAACTAAAGGAGCTGTATCAACTTTATTACAGATAGATGATAGTAGATAGATAGATAGATAGATAGATAATGAGATAGGTAGGAGATAGATAGATTAATAGATAGAAGATATATAGATAGGTGTGAGATAGATAGATATTAGATATAGAGATAGACAGATAGATAGATATAGATTAGAAGATAGATGATAGATAGCATGTATATATATATATATATATATATATATATTAGATAGATAATAGGTGAATAAAGGAGATCCACTTTTTGTACTTAACACCGGAGTGCTGCCTCTTTCCATTTTTGATTTAAATTTAGAGGATCTGGGTCCAGGATTCTTGCAAGAATACGTACCTGGTAACTGGGATTGCTGCTGTCTAATACACTTTTGGATGGATAGATAGATACATAGATAGATAGACAGATATTGAGTCATAAACTATGTTACCATGTTGGATATGAATAGATAGATATCAGAAGATACATAAAAGTAGATAAATAAATATGGCAGATTTGAATTTGTGATAATATAAATTACAATCACCAGATGTCATCTAAAAACAGATACAAGTAGTGCCAGATGATGAAATCTAGGTATGCCTGCTACTCTGTCTATCTATCTGTCTATCTATCTATCTATCTATCTATCTATCTATCTCCTAGCTATCTGTATATCTATCATTTTATCTAATCTATCTATGTTATATACATTTATCTAGCTCTCTAGCTCCTTTTGTAATATCTTTCTGTAATATATACTGTATCTATCTAGTGCACAAAATAATAGATAAAGAAACATGTAGAGCAGTATTGAAATCACTATTATCCTGTGTCAGTGCCTTTGGCCTTACAGATCTCTTAGCTTGTAGGAAGACTATATTATAAATTACCACTTAAATGTGTACATAGAATAAGTCCCTCTTTTCTATTAGCTGCCAATAACTGGTGTAAGAAGACTGCTTTTCCTATAAGAAAGTATCATGTATTCTGTTATATGATAATGAACAGTTTAGTGTCTGCACAGTATGTACAGGAGACTCTGAGAATACAGCTCAGCAAGCAGCATCATCTCTGCTTCTGGCTATAGATCTTTGGAAGTAATTGTCAGCGCATATATATATATATATATATATAAAGAAATGCAATGAAGGTAATCTTATCTTTCCTGTACATAACTGGATTCATATTTACAGTAAATAGGTGGGGACAGTCTAATTGATTCACCTAGCTGCAAAGTTCAGGATGATCTCTGGGAAATATCTGCACTTTCAGATTGCCATCTTGTGGTATAAAAGAATAATACGGACAGTATCTCACGCAACAAGTTTAAATCATAGATTTCTACATTATTAATGTCTCATTCTTAATTTGTACATTCCAGAAAATGTTCATCATCTTAAATGTTTCCATTTATTATATTGTAGTATTGTTCTTATAAATGAAGAACAGGATATGCGCCATTACAAGCTAAGTATAATATCACTGTTTTGCATTGTGGCATCACTTTTTTAATCATTTATTTTACCTTTTAATAATTTTTAGGTGTGCCCTAACAGGCACTTACTAATTAACCCTTAGGTCCTTTATTAGGCACCAGGCTGTCCTGATTCCCAGTTTAATGCTAGTGACTGCGTTGATAGGGATTGACAGGAACAGGACAAAGGTCTGCAGGACTGGAATATATGGTGATTGTGATAAGAGAAGGGTTTAAATGGTCAGTATCTGAGTTTACTCCAATTCCAGCCATTAGGGTGGAGGGTACCCTGCATTCATAGCCATCATCCAGCTGGTGATTGGGCAGGCACAGCTTCTATACCTCGTGTGATCATCATCAAGACTCTCTCTGTAACATACATATGTGATGATGTGGGAAAGGGTTTACTCATAAATGGCCACAAACCAATATTTTCCCTTTCATGTATCTAATACATCTGAACTTAAAGGAGTTTTCCCATATAAACATCTTTTATATAGACTCCATGAAGTTAATGAAGAGTTTTGTCCCACAAAAAATATATATATTTTTTTAAAACCACCACCTGGAAGTGAATACTTTTGTAACTGTAACTGTAATTAAACATTTAGTGTAGCCAATGAGTAGCGCCACCTGCTGTTTGCACTTTTCTGACTTCTCTGTCCGACTCACTGAGATGGAGGCACATGATCAGTTTCCATCCTTCAGCTGCCATCACTGCAGTAGAAAGAACTCACCCCCTGAGAGTGCACACCTCCTTGAAATGAATCTAGTTCAGCAATATGAAAGGTTAATGTAGAGATCTCTGGATCCATGCGAGGTACAGGGCTGGTTCTTAGTTTGCTAGAAAGAGATTGTCATGTACTACATAACATTGGATTTTATTTTTTTAAATTAATCATTTTTTGGGAATTCCCTCTATGAAATAAAGATGTACTCTAAAGAGTACCTCCTTGCCCAATCAGTAGGTATTCACAGGCAGCATATACTGAGCATGTCAGCTAACTGTAAAGGTTTAGGGAAACTGGACCTATGATGACCAAGTGATTGTTGAGACAAAATCAATTTGAGAAAGGGTTATCCTGTTAGCACAACCCATTTAATGTCCAAAATATCTGAAGTTTGCTAAAAAAAACAAAATGGAACAACTCTCACCCGGTAATCAAAGAAGCATGTGCAGTACCCCAGATGGAGTATCTGTAAATATTCGTTAATGCACTATTAATATGCTGCATTTAATGTTACATATGCTGCTATGTACAGATATACTGTAGCTAGCAGTAAAGTCAAACCTGATGCTTTATGCCACTACCGTAGCTTACGTATTTCACTAACTTAGTTTAATTATGTGCAAAGCAAAGTTTAAAGGTGGTGTTGGGGTTCACTGCTGGGATGGTGCACTATCCCACTGATTTTGGTGCTGGCTACATCTGTAATAAAACACACTCAGCTTGTTCCAGAATGATTCAGGTATGGCCAGAGTTAACTATTCTAGCCAAGCCCCCTCGGTTGGCGCTGGCCTTCTTTTTGGCTTCAGTAGAAGATTCTAGTGTTCTAGGAGTATGCAGTGTATGAGGAGGGAGATAGTAGACTGCAGACGCTCCTTTCCCCTCAGACATTCAGCTTCAAAGCTCCCTCTTTGTGTATATATATATATATATATATATATATATATATATATATATATAGAGAGAGAGAGAGAGAGAGAAGATTTTGGCGAATTTTATGGCAACAGAGTGAGAGTCGGCAAGGTAGCCAGCCTAAATCCAGGGAAACAAGTTAAGGCATCCAATGTCTCCCAGATTTATAGATTTAACTGCAACACCATTTTATTCAGCAAGGTGATCAGCATACAGCATTCCTAGACCTGCTGCAGTGGAAGGATTACGAGTTTAGACACCATGCACACTTCAGGTATGATTTTTGTCTGTCAGGATCTGCAAGCCACAGTCGAAATTGCAGATATTGTGACAGATTTCAATTGCTAGCCAGAAATCCTAGTACTAGAGACTGTAGCAAGAGAAAGAGTACTTTGAGGGCTGTTCCTTTCAACTACTTGATTAACTCATGCTTGGACATCTGTGTGAATTTTACGCTCAGTACAGATAATTGGTGAATTTACTACAAATCCAGTGCATGGTAAAAAGAGACTTTGGTTAAGTTTAATCTGGTCTGGTTACTGGCTCTCCTAACACCACACTCTGGCCATTGTATTACTTTAAGCCAGCCCGTGGCTGCTCCTCTTACCTCTGCACTCTCGGTGGTATGGACCCTCTGTCATCTCTTCTCCATTGATCTCCAAGTTGCTCTACCCCTCCATGTAGGCTGCAGCCTGTTCCTTGCTGCAAAGTCTCTCCTCCTTTGCCATATGAAGTGCATGTGCATTCTCTTTGCCTCTTAAAGGACCACTGGGTGTGTGCACCCTAATTCTCACAAGTCAATGGCTGGCCACTTTGAATGGGTGCCTGTGCAATAGGTTCTAGTCCACTAGTATCCTGACAAGATGTGCTGTTATACTTTTTGTGTCTGCCTTCCATGTTCTGCCTGTTTTTCTGATTTGATTTATCTCTGCCTAACCTGAGCTCTGCCTAATCCCTGTACTGACCCAACCTGACATTGGACTGCATACCTGATTGCATATACTAACGCAGGCTTGTCTATGAGTATGGTTTTGCCTGATTCCTCGCTGCCCCTATGGGTCAGCTATTAACCACACATAAACTACTCCAGGAGATAGCAGCCTGGTGGTTCCCCTGCAGAGAAGTCCAGATCCCTGAATAGGGATTAAAGGGGTCCTCCGGGAATTAGGAAAATTGAAATACTTAAATATTACTTCATTATAAATATATTCCCAAATACCTTACATTAGTTATAATGGCTCATTTTTTTCTGGGGAGCAATCATTAGGAGAAACAAAATGGCCTCTGTCTTATTATTCCACACAAAACCTGTCTTAATCACACAGGAGGACAAGTTACTTCACAACACTGAGGTAAAGAGCTGCCTCATCCTCCTCTCTGCTTGTCAGGGATTATGATCCTGAATACAGATGATAAGATCTTCAGCTGAATCTCTGTATGAATTGAGTTCATGAGCAGATGTGGCTAATAAGTAGCAGCACTTGTATGCAGTCTCCATTACCACAGACCCACATTACCACAGTTTGTCTTGTCCGTCCTCTCTGTACTTCATATCTACTCATAAACTGCATTCCCACAAAGATTCAGCTAAATATCATATTAAACTGTATTTAGGATCATAATCCCTGACAAGTAGGAGAGGAGGATGAGACAGCTCTTTACCTCAGTGTTGTGAAATAACTTGTCTTGCTGTGTGATAAGGGCAGGTTTTGAGTGTACCAAAAGGGCGGTGGCCATTTTGTTTCTCCTAATCATTGCTCCCTTGACAAAACAAGCCATTATAACTAATCGAAGATTTTAGGGAATATATTTATAATAAAGTAATATTTACATATTTTCATTTTCTTAATTCCTGGATAACCCCTTTAAAGTGTGAAGACTAGGGAACTTCCAGGATGATGCCCTTAAAACGGCTCTGTCACTAGGATCAACCGTATTAAAACAATACCTTTCTTTGTATTCTAAACAACTTCAGAGAGAAATCTATGTTTTTATTCATATGCAAATGAGAAGTTGGAACACCAGGTGGTGGGGCTGAATCTTTTAAGCACTGCTTTGTAGCACCTCCTCTGCTCTGCACACTCCCCCTCCCTTAAAGGGGTTGTCCGAGTTTTTTTTTTATCCTTTGTATGTTTCTAACTAGTCAAATACAACTTTTCCATACACTTTCTGCTTCTAAAGCTGCTGGTTTATCAGAGTTCACTCAGGGTCACATGACCTGTAATGTCAGCTTGCCTCCCTGCTAATCTTATATTCGTGTACAGAGCCTGTACTCGAGACGTCACTGTGCTGGCCGTGCCCCCCCACCCCGCTCTGCCGCTGCTGCTGCTATCTGCTCTCTCCCTGGATTCTTTCAGATAAAACATAACCCCTGAAGGCTTTACAACAGCAGCTGCAGATGTAAAGAGACACAGGATCTGCCCTCCTCACCCTACAGACACAGAGCTGACTGGAGCTGATCTGGAGGAGATTCAAAGTATTGTAATGTACAAGAACAGGTAGGGAGAAGACCCTGTGTGTATCAGCAGTGTCATTGTACAGCTGGGGCTTGTAGTCCTACACATACAACATGCTGCTGAGTATTCCAGCAGAAATGTCACTCAGGCCAGCTCTTGTATTCACTGCCTTTGCATAGCAGGAAGGGGGAGGGGCAGAGATTGTTATTACTGCAGGTAAACAAAGGCCAGAGGAGAACCAGGGAAATGAGGAAGTATAAATTATTTTTGCCTAAAACTTGCTTAACTTAGTTATATATTGCTGCCCATCAGATTTACAGTACTATACTTTTTTTTTTTCATAACTCGGACAACCCCTTTAATTGACAGAGCAAGACCTGGGGAGGGCAGAGCTGTGTCCTAGCATCTGCACATCATATACTCTATGTACTACAGCTTCTCTAAGAACCCAGAAAGCTAATATGCACATTACTGCTTTATTCACGAGCACAATATATGATTATAAAGACATCAGTAATATGTGTTAGCTTATAAGCATAGAAAAAGCATACATCTCTATATATTAATGCTATAGCTTTGTGGTAAGTGAATGGTTTGAATCTTGGGAGATTCCAGGTTTGAATCTTAAGAGATACTTAGGCTACTTTCACACTAGTGTTTTTGTTGGATCCGGCAGGGTAACACTTCTGTTATTGATAATACAACTGTCTGCATCCGTTGTGAACGGATCTGGTTGTGTTATCTTTAACATAGCAAGGACGGATTCATTACTAACTCCATTGAAAGTTAATGGGGGACAGATCCATTTTCTATTGTGTTAGATTGTGTCAGAGAAAACGGATCTGTCCCCATTGTCTTGAATTGTAGGTCATGACGGATCCGTCGTGCTCCTCATCCCATGCTGCGATTTGCTCTCCGGTATGAGAACGCAACCAAATGTAACGGAATATGTTTTGTCCCATTGACAATTAATGGGGACAAAACGGAAGCGTTTTTTTTTCCAGTATTGATACCTATGACGGATCTCAATACCGGAAAATATTAACGCTAGTATGAAAGTAGCCTTACATACATTTTTTTTCCTGTTATTTTTTTTTCTCTCTCTCATTTAAACCATAATAAAAGGCTATACTATAATAAATAATATGTAATCATATAATAACAATAAAGGCCTTACTATATTAAGAATAGTGCTTGGGGTTTTTTTTTTGCCTAGAAACTGAAAACTATTACTAGTTTATTCACAGACACAATTTATGATTATAAAGAAACCAGCAACATTTATTAGCTTTTTAAGCATAAAAACATTGGTGGTCATTTATTAAAGAAAAATACACCTATAATAAGAGGTCCTATGTGCTGAAATCTGCAACTTTTTCCCGCTCATAAGAGGTCTAAAAAGTGGGCATGGCGTGGGCAGGGAAGGGGATGTGCCGGTAGGCCCGTCATATTAACAATTTTGTATGCCTGTTTCAGGCTTAGAAGATGGTCTGAATGTAAGACAGCTAGGAAGCTGGCTTACATTTACAAGCGGCAGTGGATTGCATAAGTTATGTAGAGGCTGACGCCTCTTCAGAACTGCGGCAAATCCACTGCCAGTGCAGGGCCTTTTTCAGACCGATGTCTAAAAGGAGCCTTTGACAGAGCCGTTTTAAGGTAGTCAAATCTGTTTGGTTGACACACTTGGTTCATACTTAGTGTGTAACACTAGGGAGGTTGTTGCTAGGATATGCCATCAATGTCAGATAGGTGATAGGCCCACATCTGGGACTGGCTTCAATATCCAGAATGGGCCTTCTGAAGTGAATGAGAGCTCAACATGCAAGCTTGTCCACCCTCTATTCACTGGCTCAGCTATTTCTAGCAGTCCCTTAGCGGTGAATGGACCAGTGGCCTTGCTTACACAGTGCACTCTCCTCACCACTATATGACTTCCAAAAACAACCAAGTACACTTACTTGGATAATTTATGAACTTCCATATTGATGAAAGAAGATCATAACTCTCTTCTTCACTTTTGGGACCCATTCTGGAGATAGGAGTGGGCCCCAGACATAGCACATAGCATATTCAAAATTTGCAGTCAAAGACAACTATGTTTACCTGATGCCAGCAGATGTAAGATGTGCTAATTTTCATATAGTTTTCATATATATTTTTTTTCATATATTTCCAGAAATCTAATCCTCATGTGTACTCCTCAGCACTCTGCAAAAGGTGAAATAGTACACCAACCAAGGTCTTTCAGGCAGCCAAGCTAATTTTCTTTGCTCACTTACCAAGAAAGAGCTGGGTTCCTGGTATGAGATACAGTACTTAGTTTCCCTTTCTTTTTAGAAAGAAGACTGGCTTCTACAGTCTCTTTTCCAGAGAAGCATTATGTGGGGCCAAAAGAATGTCAATAGATAAATCATTTTATTATGAAAAAGCAGTTGCAGACTATCACCAAAAGCTTATTGGGTAAAAATAGGGAAAAAATGACACTTTTTGCAAGATTCTAGCATGCTTGAAAACATATTGCTAAAGCATCCTCCGGCAGGGTAAGATGCCTTAAGTACGCCGGGTCGCCTGGTGAAGATTAGGGTGTGTGCGCTGGCCCTTTTAGAGTTGGAGTGCAGAATGTGCAGAAAAGGTGGGCCTTACCGGCAAACAAGCGACAGCCTGTGTGGAGGGACAGAGCAAGCCCAGTAAACAGGTCTGCCAGGAAGGAGACAATGGGAGGTGGGAACAGACCACCGGCAGTGGCTGCTGCTGTGACAGTCTTAGTGGTATCCCAATAAATGCATTGAGGTCCTATGTTTAGCTGGATCACATACCAACCTTATTATGGTCCAGGGTAAATACAATATAACAATCTAAATAGCTAAAAAGCTATCCAAGCAGTGAAGACACGGGAGCGCCGAAGCCGTGCACCAGTAACATTGTTCACTCGGCTGAGATAGAGAAAGCTATAGTATTACGCCGGCACAGAGTCTCCAACAGGTTCTGATACCCATCATTGGTATATGCCAATACAGGCCTGCAGGTGGCTGCACAGTATTGGTATATAGTTAATGGTGTATTCTGTGATGGATAAATATGAATGTGACTCTCAGACACCGTGATCAGTGTTGAACGCAGCATCTGAGGGGTTAAATGACAGTTGTGGCACCATCACCATACCCCATCTTTGCACCTGCTTGATACAATGAAATGCGATCCATTATGAATAAAATTTCTTGTTGAAGTTCGGCAAAGAAGCTGAATTTTTGGAAACTTCACTCATCTCTAATTGGTAGTTAGTCACCCAAATTGTTTTAAAAATAAAAACTATAAAAATTCAAATCACTCTCATTTCACCAAAATCAACATAAAAAAAAATGATATGCACAACTGCATCTGAAAACACTCATACTATTAACATATAACACAATTTATCCTGTAACGGTGAATGTAGTAATAGGAAAAAGATCAAAATGGTCAATTTGCTATTTTTTATCACTTCCCTTCTCCCAAAAAATTTAATAAAAAGTGATCAAAAAGTCATACACACACTTCTAAATGGTATCATTAAAAAAGTACAGATCACCCCATGAAAAATGAGCCCTCACCCAACTACATAATCATGACTGCAAAAAAGTTATAAGGGCTATGAAGAGAAAAAATATATTTTTTTCAAGGTTTTTATTTTTCCAGTATTAAAACACAAGAAAATTATACAAGTGTGGTATTGTTGTAATTGTATTGACCTGGGGAATGAAGATAACAGGTCAATTTTACTGCATAGGGAACAACTTTAAAAAAAAAAAAAAAAACTGTGGCGGAATTGCTTTTTTCCCAATTACACCCCATTTGGATTTTTTGCAAATTCTCACTACACTGGTGCCATTAATGAAAAAATAAAAAAGTTATGGCTGTAGGAAAGCGGTGAGTGAAAAATGAAAATGCAAAAACAGGTTGCAGAGTCCTCTAATGAATAAATAATATTGAAACCACTAATGTGAAACCTGATTTTTGGTAAAAGTATAATTTAGAATGTTTAAAAAATAGGAAAAAACACATTATTATTTATTGTAGAAAATATCTAATTTTATGTAAATCTTTATACTAAGGCAAGTGAAGCCTGTATCAGCATTTTACAGCAATAAAAAAAAAAGGAAAACACATTTAAAATACTTTGGCTCATTGAGCACTTTTTCGTTATTTAAGATGTAAGACCGTGAAAACCTGCAAGAGCTTCCAATTATAGACAAAGGCAGATATTTCAAAATGGATATAACCTTTCAAAATTTTAGTTGGAGTTTCATATTTTTGCTTCGAATGAAAGAAAGATTGTAACTTTTAAGTTTGTTTTTATCACCTCAATTTCTACACAGTTTGCTATAATCAAGCACTGAATAGATGTCTTTCAAGCAGCCGTTGGTATGACATTTACAACAGTTGCTACAGATTTAAATGTACTGTTATTAGCAATAATAGCAATGAATAATACTAGCATTGTCATCTGTATACAATATTTTAAAATCTATGTTGTCTGAATCCAATTTACAGGAAAACTATATATTCATATTCTCATAGTGGTTTATACTTTAAATGTGGGGTAAAAGTTTTACTTAGTTTATTGAGTAAACCTCCACAGTGCAGGAAGAATAAAGAAAGTAAACCCATGACTTTAAAAGGGTTATCCAGGAATTTCATATTGATCACCTAGCATAGGTCATCAATATCATATTGGAATGGTTCGAACTCCTGGCACCAACGGTAATCAGCGGTTTGAAGAGCCTATTGCACTCACCTGAGTGCCCCGAGCACTGTGATCTCTTCACAGCTGACCAAGCACATTGTACATTGTACAGCGGCTGCACTTGGTATTGCAGCTCAGCCCCATTTTGCATCTAGGCCACATGACCAATGTACAATGACATCACTAGCCTAGGAAAAGGTCTAATTGCTCACAAAGAACCACAGCCTCTGCCTCTTCCAACTACTAATAGGCTAGGCCGGGCAAGGGGGGGTGTTCTTTCAGTCTGACCCCTGCTGATCTAATATTAATGACCTATCCTAAGGATGCGATGTTTTGCATAAACAACCCTTTTCTGGTCATGCCACAGAATCTTGGTAGGGTTAAAGGGGGTCACGTCAATGTAACACAGGCCACCGCAAAGTAGGATTTAAATGCTGCCTTTTTCTAGTAAATCCATGGCATATTTACACAGAAACTAACGTTTAATCAATAAAATGCATCATTTGATACACAGTAGACTTTTTCTACTCCTGGCAGAGACCTTGGGCTGCACTGCAGATAAACCAATAAACTGAATGATGCATGCATGAGAATACAGAGCCAGACAAGATGATGTACCTAATGCCTGGCCCTGTTACTCGTCGGTCTGAGGGAGATGCTGGGAAGAGAAAGGAGGGGAGCCTGGGAGCAACAAAGGCATCAGAGAAGCCCTAAGTGCACTTATCAACTAATTTTCAGATTAGGCGCACCAAGAGCATCAAGGACACCCTTGGTTTATTTAGCAACTATTACATATTGATAAAAAGTTACAAATCTTGGCAGTTGAACTTTATATTTGTCTTGGCCATTCCAAAACACAAATATTTTTGTCAACCCATTCCTTAATTTACTTGTCTGCTTTAGGTCATTGTCTTGTTGCATCATCCAACATGTCTTCAGCTTAAGCTCATATACTGCTGCCCATACATCCTCCTGTAAAATGTTCTGATAATCCTTAGAACTCATTATTCCCTCAAGGCGTCCAAGCCCTGAGGCAGCAAAGCTGCTCCAAAGCATTAAGCTCCCTCCACCATGCATCACAGATGGATGAGATTTTGTGCTGTGTGCAGTATTCGTATTTTCCCAAGTCATTCCAAATGGTTCACTTACTATTTCTGGTAGTACTAAACTACGTGATCCCTACACCAATTTTGTATTGATGTGTCAAATTCATAAATCAAAGATACAGTACATGTATAGATCGGCAAAGACATAACGTCAAACTCCTGGGCGCCAGTGCAAAATCTGGGCTCTGACAGAGCCTTCAGCTATCATTTAGTAAAATCCATTAGTGCAGCACACTTTATTTTCTTCTTGTGCTTTAAGAAAACCTGTCAGTCAAGTGAATGGGGCTGAGCTGCAATACCAAGCACAGCCACTATCCAATGGATGGAGCTGTGCTTGGTAAGCTGTGTGGAGGCCACAGCACTCACCAGAGTGCCATATCCTCCTCAAAAAGCTGATTGGCAGGGGTTCAGGGTGTCAGACCCACTTTGGTCTGAAATGAATGATATATCCTGAGGATCCAGTAGGTCATCAATAACAGAATATTTAAAATCTCATTTATTGTAGCTTATTAGGACATCCGGAGATGAGAAAAAAGACAAAACAAAATCTGTTTTGGAGTCCATTTTTCTCATTTAAATTCTATTGAGTTGTACTATTTTTAAGTACAGAAGCCCATTAAAGTTCTAAAGTCTTTGATCTTTAATTAATGATAATTTAGCTAGTATATAAGCTAAATATTTGCTTTAAGATTTATTTTTAATTATCTGCCAAAACTTGGAATGTACATTCTAGTAAAAACATGCCTTAAAAAATTATCAAATATATACAGTACAGACCAAAAGTTTGGACACACCTTCTCATTCAAAGAGCTTTCTGTATTTTCATGACTATGAAAATTATAGATTCACACTGAAGTCATCAAAACTATGAATTAACACATGTGGAATTATATACTTAACAAAAAAAGTGTGAAACTACTGAAAATATGTCTTATATTCTAGGTTCTTCAAAGTAGCCACCTTTTGCTTTGATTACTGCTTTGCACACTCTTGGCATTCTCTTGATTAGCTTCAAGAGGTAGTCACCTGAAATGGTTTTCACTTCACAGGTGTGCCCTGTCAGGTTTAATAAGTGGGATTTCTTGCCTTATAAATGGGGTTGGGATTATGAGTTGTGTTGGGCAGAAGTCAGGTGGATACACAGCTGATAGTCCTACTGAATAGACTGTTAGAATTTGTATTATGGCAAGAAAAAAGCAGCTAAGTAAAGAAAAACGAGTGGCCATCATTACTTTAAGAAATGAAGGTCAGTCAGTCCGAAAAATTGGGAAAACTTTGAAAGTGTCCCCAAGTGCAGTCGCAAAAACCATCAAGCGCTACAAAGTAACTGGCTCACATGAGGACCGCCCCAGGAAAGGAAGACCAAGAGTCACCTCTGCTGCGGAGGATAAGTTAATCCGAGTCACCAGCCTCAGAAATCGCAGGTTAACAGTAGAGATGAGCGAGTAGTGTTCGATCGAGCCGGTATTCGATCGAATACTACGCTATTCGGCATACTCGATTTCAATCGAGTATAACGGCGATGGCGCACTTAGAATTCGTTTCCCCTCCCACCTTCCCTGGCGCTCTTTTTCCACCAATCAACATGCAGGGGGGGTATGACAGGCACGCTGAGCACGCTGGCAGCGCGAAAAAAGTGTCTACATGGATTGGCTGGAAAAACCATGTGACCTCGAATATTAAAAACTCAGCTCTTCCTGCTCGTACGCATATGCTGCGTGAACTTAGTCAGGGACAGAGGCTGGAGAAGGGACAGACAGGTTTTAGCAGTTGGACAGGCAGGAGCGTGATTAAAAGCCCTTATCAGGGCTACTATAGTGCAGTACAGTGATAGCTTTACTACAAGATACACTTTACAGAGAACGGCTGCCGTATTCAGGGATAGCTGCTGGAGTAGGGACAGAGAGAGGCATTAGTGGTGTATTAGGTGCTCTGCTACATAGCAAACTATATTTGGCACTACTGTTCTGCGTTCTTTTTGGCTGCAAAACCCTGTTATATGCCCTAGTGTGTATATGCACCATCTGATCTGGCAGTATAACGCTGTTTTTTTTTTTTTTTTTTTTTTTTAAATACAGTTTCTTTGGCTCTAGTGTTCTGGGTTCTGTGTGCCTGCAATACCCTTTTTGTATACCAGGTGTAAATACCCACCGTCTGTGCAGTTAGTACACGGCTGTGTACCTTGAAATATACAATATCTAGGCCTTTTAATTGGCCACTATACTGTGCGTTCTCTTGCTAAATTAGTTTTAAAAACCTGGTGTAAATACCCACCGTCTGTACAGTTAGTACACGGCTGTGTACCTTGAAATATACAATATCTAGGCCTTTTAATTGGCCACTGTACTGTGCGTTCTCTTGCTAAATTATTTTAAAAACCTGGTGTAAATACCCACCGTCTGTACAGTTAGTACACGGCTGTGTACCTTGAATATACAATATCTAGGCCTTTTAATTGGCCACTGTACTGTGTGTTCTCTTGCTAAATTATTTCACATACCTGGTGTACAAATACCCACCGTCTGTGCAGTTAGTACACGGCTGTGTACCTTGAAATATACAATATCTAGGCCTTTTAATTGGCCACTATACTGTGCGTTCTCTGCTAAATTAGTTTAAAAACCTGGTGTAAATACCCACCGTCTGTACAGTTAGTACACGGCAGTGTACCTTGAAATATACAATATCTAGGCCTTTTAATTGGCCACTGTACTGTGTGTTCTCCTTTGCTAAATTATTTCACATACCTAGTGTAAATACCCACCGTCTGTGCAGTTAGTACACGGCTGTGTACCTTGAATATACAATATCTAGGCCTTTTAATTGGCCACTATACTGTGCGTTCTCTTGCTAAATATTTCACATACCTGTGTAAATACCCACCGTCTGTACAGTTAGTACAGCGGCAGTGTACCTTGAAATATACAATATCTAGGCCTTTTAATTGGCCACTGTACTGTGTGTTCTCTTGCTAAATTATTTCACATACCTGGTGTAAATACCCACCGTCTGTACAGTTAGTACACGGCAGTGTACCTTGAAATATACAATATCTAGGCCTTTTAATTGGCCACTGTACTGTGCGTTCTCTTGCTAAATTATTTCACAAACCTGGTGTAAATACCCACCGTCTGTGCAGTTAGTACACGGCTTGTGTACCTTGAAATATACAATATCTAGGCTTTTAATTGGCCACTATACTGTGCGTTCTCTTGCTAAATTATTTTAAAAACCTGGTGTAAATACCCACCGTCTGAGCAGTTAGTACACGGCTGTGTACCTTGAAATATACAATATCTAGGCCTTTTAATTGGCCACTGTACTGTGCGTTCTCTTGCTAAATTAGTTTAAAAACCTGGTGTAAAATACCCACCGTCTGTACAGTTAGTACACGGCAGTGTACCTTGAAATATACAATATCTAGGCCTTTTAATTGGCCACTGTACTGTGTGTTCTCTTGCTAAATTATTTCACATACCTGGTGTAATACCCACCGTCTGAGCAGTTAGTACACGGCTGTGTACCTTGAAATATACAATATCTAGGCCTTTTAATTGGCCACTATACTGTGCGTTCTCTTGCTAAATTATTTCACATACCTGGTGTAAAATACCCACCGTCTGTACAGTTAGTACACGGCTGTGTACCTTGAAAATATACAATATCTAGGCCTTTTTAATTGGCCACTGTACTGTGCGTTCTCTTGCTAAATTAGTTTTAAAAACCTGGTGTAAATACCCACCGTCTGTACAGTTAGTACACGGCAGTGTACCTTGAAATATACAATATCTAGGCCTTTTTAATTGGCCACTGTACTGTGTGTTCTCTTGCTAAATTATTTCACATTACCTGGTGTAAATACCCACCGTCTGAGCAGTTAGTACACGGCTGTGTACCTTGAAATATACAATATCTAGGCCTTTTAATTGGCCACTGTACTGTGCGTTCTCTTGCTAAATTATTTCACATACCTGGTGTAAATACCCACCGTCTGAGCAGTTAGTACACGGCTGTGTACCTTGAAATATACAATATCTAGGCCTTTTAATTGGCCACTATACTGTGCGTTCTCTTGCTAAATTATTTCACATACCTGGTGTAAATACCCACCATCTGTACAGTTAGTACACGGCTGTGTACCTTGAAATATACAATATCTAGGCCTTTTAATTGGCCACTGTACTGTGCGTTCTCTTGCGAAATTATTTCACATACCTGGTGTAAATACCC